>JAJPUD010004416.1:0-18405 GCA_023553655.1 Myrmecobius fasciatus | reverse complement strand
GGTGCAGTAGAGAGAGCACCAGCCCTCAAGTCAGGAGGACCTGAGTTCAAATCTGACCTCAGACACTTAATACTTCTTAGCTGTGTGACCCTGGGCAAGTCACTTAACCCCAATTGCATCAGCTATATCTATATATGTATACATAGATAATACTTTTCACATACCTACTTCATAAGATTCTTGTGAGAAAACACTTTGAAAATCATAAAGCATGGGGGTAGCTAGGTGGCACAATGGTTAGAGAGCTGGGCCTGGAGTCAGGAACATTTAAATTCAAATCTGGTCTCATTTATCAGGGGTATGAGATGGACAAGTCACTTTGCTTCAGTTTCCTCATCTGCAAAATGGGTATAACAATAGTACTTACCACATGGGGTGGTTGTTAGGAACAATAAGTGTAAAATGCTTAGCACAGTGCCTGGCACATAGCAGATATTGTATAAATGTTAAATATTATTTTCAGAATAGAGACAGGTCTTAAGAATTAAGAGAGCTGATAAATGGAGAAAACAGGATGTTGGAAAAGCTATCATGTGCATATTGGAGTCATCAAGGATAAGAGCAGTGTTTGGGGTAAAGAGAAAAATTAAATAAGTAATTGAAGTGACAAAAATCTGGACTGGATGACAAAACAGATGTGGGAGCAAGGAGAAAGGACTATAATGTCTCTCAGCAATTCCAGATCTTATGAATCCAGAATCACAACAGAAGGAACAGACAGTACTAAAGAAGGTGATGGAAGATGTGGTATCTTCTGAGGAAAGCCAGAATTTCAGGAGGAATGAAGTAGAAAAGGACCAGAAAGAAGATGAAAAGGAAAGGTAGAACTAAAATCAATATAGAATACAAGGAAAAATCCTGAGGAAAAAGGTTTTTCATCTTTGCTTATGCTTGGAATGTCAGGGATTAAGAAAATGAAAAATTGAGATTTGCTGGCCATATAGAAGGAAGAGTAACAAATAACAGAAGCTTCCAATATAAAGCAGCCCCAAGACTTTAATTAGAAAGTTGATGTGATGGAGACTTCCTGGGTTCTGTCTCCTCAGTGAAACTCCTAGGCTTGACTGAAGTTGGGTAGATCTAGAGGTTAAGCTAATAACCATAGCAACTGCAGCTGACATTTGTACAGCTTTTGGGTTTACAAAACCCAAAACTGGAGGTAAAAGAGGTCTTCATTTCAGCAAAAATAATTTTTCTGATGCTTGTTGTAGCCCCACCACCTGAAAATTTTAAATGTCATGTATTTTATTCAATTTGCATGCAACTTTTCCAAAAGCTTATGTAATTCAATTCAAGAAACATTCATTAAACTGCAGATTTCTGCATGTGGATCATCAATATTCTGAGACACAAAGATGAAATAATAATAAGTTCAATAGACACATAAAGAGAAAGATAGACAATGAAACAAATTATTTCATTTTTTCCCCAAAAGTCTGTAGCAACAAATAGATATAGCTTTTTCAATTTCATTTTCTCAAGAGAATTGGAAAGGTTAAAATGTTATTTGTTCCTTGAATTGAAGGACTAGAATATCTTAATCTTCTCTGTCATCCCCTCCCTAGAGTAGTATGGGAATTACCTGATCCCCTTTACCTCCTGAGGAGTTATGTTTCTCTTGAACAGCACCAAGCTCTTGGCAAAACTAGTTGGTGAAGAGAATCTGGCAGGCCTTAAATGGATATAGGGGATCCCTCCAAATAGCATTGTTTCCTCCTCAGCACGGCTTTCCTGATCAACAATAACAACAAAAAATATGAGCATTGGCTTCATGCCAAGCTTCCTCTACCTCCTGAAATAATTTTGCATTTATTTTTCTCTATACTTGTTGTATTCCCTGAACCCCTAGTAGAATGTAAGCTCCTTAAGGGCAGGGACTGTTTCATGTTTGTCTTTGTATGCTTGTCAAATTGGAGTCATGTAAAGAAAGGAACCATGGGATACTATGTATAGAATCTAAATTACTTCAAATTCTCAAAACAATTAAAATGGATAATTTTTTAACTTAGTTGAAAGCAGTTTTAATCTGGGGTCTTTGAATTTTTTTTAAAAAATAATTTTAATAACTGCATTTCTTTTGCTTTCTCCTATTTTACTTTTTTTCTAATTACATTTAAAAATTTTTTTAATGTTTTTGCAAATTTTAAATTCCAATTTTTTTCCCTCTCTCTTTTTCTTCTGTCCTCATTGGGAAGACAAGCAATTTGATATGGATTATACATATGCAGTCATGCAAAACATATTAGCCACATTGTAAAAGAAAACAATCAAAAGAAAGAAAGAAAAATAAAGTTTAAAAAGGATACTTTAGTTTACATTCAGATTCCAATTCTTTCTCTAGAGGTGGATAGCAACTTTCATTATAAGTTCTTCAGAATTGTCTTGGATCATAATATTGCTGAGAATAAGTTATTCATAGCTGATCATTATATAAAATTGCTGTCTCTGTGTACAATGTTCTCCTGCTTCTACTTACTTCATTTTGAATCAGTTCACATAAGTCTTCCCAGGTTTTCTGAAAGTGTTCTGCTCATCATTTCTTATAGAGCAATAATATTGCAACAAAACCACACATCATTACTTGTACAGCCCTTCCTCAATCGATGGGCATTCCTTCAATTTCCAATTCTTTTCCACCACAAAAAGAATTGCTATTAAAAAAAATTTTGCATTTGTCCTTTTCCTTTTTTCTTTGATCTCTTTAAGGTATAGAACTACTAATGGTATTGCTGGTTCAAAAGGTATATGGATAGCTTTATAGCCTTTTGGGAGTAGTTACAAATTGTTCTCCAGACTAGTTGGATCAGTTCATAATTTCACCAGTTTTCCCATATCCCCTCCAATATATGTCATTTTCCTTTTCTATCTTATCAATTGATAGATTTGTAAGTTAAGTAGAATTGTTTTAATTTGACCTTCTCTGATCAATAATGACATAGAGCATTTTTTCATATGACTATAGTTCTTCTGAAAATTCTTCTGAAAACTACTTGTTCATATCCTTTGACCATTTATCAATTGGGGAATGAGTTGTGTTCTTAAAAGTTTAAGTCAATTCTTCATATATTTGATAAGTGATGCCTTTTTCAAAGAAACTTTCTGTAAAAAGTGTTCTCCTAGTTTCCTGGTTTCCTTCTAACGTTGGAAGCATTTGATTTTATTTGTGCCAAAATGTTTTAATTTAATGAAGTCAAATTGTACATCTTATATCCCATAATGCTCTCAATTTCTTGTTTGGTTATAAATTCTTCATTTATCTATAGATCTAAGAGGTAAAATTGTTCATGCTCCTCTAATTTGCTTATGATATCACCTTTTATGTTTAAATCATGTACCCATTTTGATTTTTTCTTGATATGTGGTGTGAGATACTGGTCTATAACTAGTTTCTGCCAAATCACTTTTCAGTGAAAACTGTATTTCAATAAAATTGATTTATTTTGTAATCCTTTGTATTCTGTTTTATGCATTTAAAAACATTACTCTGAGAAGAGGTCCAAGACTCAAAAAAAAAAAAAAGATTACTAATACGTGTACTAGAGGATTCACCACAAGATGAATTACCTCTTAAAAAGAGCTCCCACAGAACATTTAAAAATGTGATTTTATTTGCCAAAACCTAAAATGCATTGTTTTTTAGAAAGATATCCATTATAATGGTACTTTAAAAAATATTCATCATCAAAACAAATATTGCCAAATTTAAACACCCAAAAAAGTTGTTGCCATGAAAATGAAGACTTTAGAATTAAATAATTCACTAAACAGATTTGTCTTTTATCCAGAAGTACTGTGCTAGAGTAAATCCTAATAATACAAGAATTGTAGAAGTATATTTTGAAATAGGATATTTATCAATAGAACCTATTTTTTATTGAAACTAACAGTGATTTATTTTTGGCCAGAAGAACTAGAAGAATTGATCAGTTTTCTGTAGCATGGCTTAAAGAATTAAATTGGTCTCTTGATTAAAAGGATTTTAATCAACCAAAATGAGTGATTCTGTGCCAACTACAACCTATAAAGACAGCTGTAATTGTTCAATCTTATTTTTATGCCACTACCTCTACCTTGTTCTTGTACATGCTCATTGATTTTTAATCAAAATTACAACTAGGATAAGGTAACAAGGTCTTTCATCCAACCAACCTATGATTTAGGGAGCATCAATTTTAGAAGAGGCTAATGGCACTTTCAGTATATAGAAACAGCAGAAACAGTAAGAGTGGTTAAAATAGGAAGCTACCAGATAGGGCTTGAGGTAAGTTGTTTTCTTCTGTTTTGCTTCCTTTCTTCTCTCCATTCGCCCTCTCCCATCCCCATCTCATAGTAGTCTTGCCCATGTGTTCTACCCTCTTCACTTCCACAGCACCTCAGGCACCTCAGCTAAGGGAGGGAAGTACAGAAATTTGTAGGTAAAGCTCTGCTTTCACATTACAGTGATTTACAGGTATTCTACAGCTAAAACTCTTTTCTATTTTTTCTTTCTGAAAAAACTTCAGTCCTTTTGCTTCTTAGCTTTGATGCAACAGCAGCCCTAAATACTGTCAGCTTATTTAAGTTGGTAATATAAGAGGTAGCACCATTGCTTTCTCAGACACTCATCCCTTTGAGTTCATGGGTACTAGTTCAAACACTGGTTTCTGAGTAAGATGAATAGAACATAAAATGGTTCAGTGACTGACTTCACAATTTTATTAAGTAGATGTGGTCCTCTAGTTTTATATTGGAATAAAATAAGCAGAAGTAAAATTTAACGTATTTGGATTGATCCTTTGTGCCATTTTTAAAATGAAAATATTTCCAGATTCAATACTTTTATATCCTTCTCCAATTTTGACTTCTAATTCATTCTATAATTTATCTTAAGATAATAAGTTAATTATTTCCACAGAGTTTAGCATTTGCAGAGCAGATAGAAGAATAAAGTTTATGCCTTCAATCAAATGCTTATTTTTGTTGTTTAATAGTAGATTGGAAAAAAAAATAGTAGATTGGGAAAAAATTCTCAATAAGAACAATGGATATAACACCATATGAACAGGATGGAGACAGAAAAGAGAAAATGGAAAGAATATTGGCCAAATGTTACTGCTACATTCTACCACATCAGAGAGTTTTAGGGGGGATTAAGGTTCCCAAGGAGAAGATGCTTTCTCATATTTATATAATGTTAAAAATCACTGGCTTAAAAAGGAGGGATGAGGGGGAAAATGAATCTACTATGCAGTCTATTATATAACTAGTCTATGAGAAGATAATTGATTTTGATGAGATTTTTTTTTAAGTTTCATCAACCATTTGTTTGATGTCACACAGACAACAAAATAAGTTAGTCCTGACACACTGGCACAAAGTTTGTCTTATCCCCTTCACATCTTTTTTAATTATTAAGCATCTCCATCCAAATACCAAAATATTGAGATTTGGCACGGTTCCTCCAACCCAAACTCTGTTCCAAATTAACTGCAACTTCACAATCTAACTGTTGCATCAGGTGCACCATTATATATACCTACTCTGCTAGGTAATTTCTTTAAGCACAAATACCTTTAAAGCACCATTGCTTTAAGCATCTCACCAAATATTGCTGTAGATGGAAGCTAGATAATAATGTACTCACTTTCAATAACAAATTCACCATCAACACAGTATTTTCTATTAACTGGTGTCATAGGGCCTATGTGGCTAAATTACCAAAAAAAATTTCCCCTTGGTCCAGATCATTTCAACACTAATGAATCTCATCCTATTTGCCTCACTCTTAAAACCATTAAATAAATTGGTTCAATGCAACACAAGGGATAAACACAGTTCACAAAAGGCCAAGGAATTAACAAAAAAAGGAGTATAGAAGCTTGGTATTGAGGCAAATTCACATAACAATGTTGACATAAGCCCAGAATTCAATGTACTTCATTGAACAAAGTGTATTTGTAATCACAGATGTTGATAATACATTTAAAATTATAAAACATAAAAGTATTGCCTACGCCAAGACATACCAAACTATTACTTATTTTCATTTGATTAAACAAATCATGTAAAACAAAGAACCAGAGAGTAATCCTTCCCCTGAGTTCAGGGTAAGGCTTCTTAAAGAAGCTGGACTTACAGGAAGCCAGTCAACTGTAAAAGAAAAACTATCTGTGAAAACCTACCTTCTTCTTTTTAATTTTTTCATCAAGAAGGCCTTCAAAGCACCAGCCCTGGAGTCAGGAGGACCTGAGTTCAAATCTGGTCTCAGACACTTAACACTTCCTAGCTGTGTGACCCTGGGCAAGTCACTTAACCCCAATTGCCTCAGCAAAAATAAATAAATTAATTAATTAAAAGAGTACCTTCAATTCTCATCTACAAATTTCTCATTAAGATAATTATATACATGATAAACCAAAGCCGGTTTCTACTCAAGCAAAAACAAACAATGGCAGTTTTCTCCCTTCTCAGAATTGTCCAATTCTTCTATAATTTGCTTCATTGACATATTCTAAAGATTCAAATCAAACATTCTGATTTTGTTCCTACTTTTCAAATTTAATAGTCATGAAAGCAGGAAGGAACATTAATTGCACTGGGAATTGAGACTTGATTTTATTATCTCTGAAGTCTTTCCTGATCTAAAATCCAATGATTCTATATCTCTTTATTTTACAATTCAGAAAACTGAGCATCAGAAAAGTAAAGGGACTAATCCAAAGTCGCATATTTAGTTAGTGTCAGAGTGTCAAGAAATAGTCAGGGATATTTGAATTCAGGTATGGCAATTCTCAGGTTTGTGCTCTATATACCAACCACTATCTCATGAAATTTCTTTTAGACATAATTTCTACAATCCATTTAAGCTCCAAAACTCTATAACATTCTTCCTACTAACTCTTCTGAAGAGCTATAAAACCGTGAACACCCTTTGATCCAGCAGTGCCACTACTTAGTCTGTTTTCCAAAGAGATCATAATAGAGGGGAAAGGACCCCCATGTACAAAAACGTTTAGAGCAGCTCTTTTTGTAATGGCAAAGAATTGAAACCTCAGAGAATACCCATCAACAGGGGAATGGCTGAATAAGTTATAGTATATGAATGTAATGGAATACTATTATTCTATAAGAAATGATGAGCAGGCTGATTTCAGAAAAGTCTTCAAAGACTTACATGAACTGATGCTGAGTAAAGTTAGCAGAACCAGGAGGAGATTGATAATTAATTATGATAGACTTAGCTCTTCTCAAAAATACAGTGATCCAAGACAATTCCAATAGACTTGGGATGGAAAATGCCATCCACATTCGGAGAAAGAAGCATACTATTTTCATCTTTTTTTTTCCTTTCTTGTGGTTTTTTTTTCTTTTTTTTTTAATGATTGTGCATGTATAACCTATATCAGATTGCTTGCAGTCTTGGGGAGAGGATAGATAAGAAAGGGAAGGAGAAAAATAATTTGGAACTCAAAATCTTATAAAAATCAATGCTGAAAACTTTTTACATGTAATTGAAAAAATAAAATATCTAAGTATGTTTTACATCACTTAGATCCTACTTAGAAAGATAAAGTGCTCAATAGCAATCAACAACCATCATTCTTGAAGATACTTTGCTCACCTGTGTAGGAATTAGTAATAATAGCCATAATGGTAACTAACATTTACATAACATTTTAAGATTTGCCAAATGCTTTATAAATATTATTTATCTCATTTTATTCTCATAGCAGCTTTTGGAGATAAGTGCTTTTACCCCCATTTTACAGATGAGGAAATTGAAGCAAAATGACTTGCCCATGGTTAGACAAGTAGTAAATGCCTGAGGCCAGATTTAAACTCAGGTCTACCACTCTATTCACACTACCAACTGTCTCTTACTTTCTTTGCCACCAATTTAAAAAAAAAAAAATTTGGCAAGGCAACTGAGGTTAAGTTACTTGCCTCTGGTCATATAGCTACTAAATGTTAAATCTCTAAGACCAGATATTTGAACTGAGATATTTCTGACTTCAGAGTTGGTACTCTATCCACTGTGCCATCTGGCTGCCGTTTCTGTTAGCATTTTTTTTTTTGCAAATAGATATATACTCATCTACTTTTGATCCTTTATACAGTATTTTTTTTCCATATAGATCTGTACAAAGAAAACTTTTAAAACTATTTTGACAGAAATTAAGGAAAATTTAATTGGAAAGATAATTTTTTCACAGCTTCTAATAATATTACCCACCCCTCAAATACTACTCTCTTTCCAAGACTTTAGATCACTCTTCCTTCCGGAGTCCTCTTTTCTTCCTTTTGATCTACTTTGTTCAATCTTTCAACAAGTATGTATTATGCTCTATTATGTGTCAAGTATTGTGCTAGAATGGGGAGTGCATATACAATAGAAATAGAAATATAAAGAAAAAAATTCGGCAAATATAAAAGTCAAACAGTCCCTACTCTCAAGGAGCACATATTTTATCTGGGAAAATTATATATGCATATTATGTATATACATACCTATGAATATCTATTATGTATGTATATATACATACCTGACATATACATACATAGTGCTTTGCTCCAAGTATTCACCTTGTCTATATATGTGTGTATGTGCATATTTTCTTTTACTTATAATGTATGTGCATGTATATATATATATACATATGCAAGTTTGGCTGAGCAAAGTGCAAATCCAAGAAAGATTTTATATAGAAAATGATCCTTGACCTAACTAGTTTAAGAAAACTAAATAAATATTGGGTTCTTATCATGAAAGGGAGACTCTCATGCTACCAGATTTTAAAATATGCTACAAAGTATCAATTATCAAAATTGTTACTGGATTTTTTTAAAGCCTATAAGAGAATATAGAGAATAGAGAAATACATCCTAATGAATATGAGACTAGTACTTGATAAACCCAAACTTACAAGGGGTCATGGAATCATTCCATATAAATTATTGGGGAAATTGGAAAATAAAATGGCAAAAAAAAAAAATCACTTAGATGGACAACTCAGCATATGTTACAGTAAATCCCAATTAAAGCAATCATTTTTAGGATTTTAGGTAAGTATTTTAGGAACATGAAAAAACTGGAAGGAATGGAATATATTTCTCAACTGTGGTGAGAAAAAGTTTTACCTATCAAAAAGTAAAAGAGAATATTAGAGATGGAAATAGATATGTTTGATTACATAGAGACAAAAAAAAGAAGATCGTATAAGTGAAAGCAAAGCTTCCAAAAAAGAAATAAAACAAATTGAGGAAAAATCATTGCAATAAATATATCTGACAAAAATATGACATTTCAAATGCTATGAGAAGTTAATAGAAATGTATAAGAATAATATATCATCCCCAATAGAAAAATGGCTGATATGAGTAAAGAATATTTTTCAGAACTTTAAGGTATACTATCTTATCCATCAAATTGGCAAAAAAAAAAAAAAAAAGACTTAAAATGATAAAAGTTCAATGGTGGTGGCTTCAGCTGAAGTGAAAAATATATTCTATTACGTTGTTATTAAACCTTTAAAATGATATAAGCTTTCTGAAGATTAATCTGAAAATTTGCAATAAGAATTGCCAAACATCATATTTTTACATAATATTATTACAATAATTTACTATTACTTATATATCCTAAAGATATTATTAAATGGAGATTGAGATGTAGCTGTACAGAAATATTCATAGCTGTTTTGTCAGTGATAATGAAAAGCTTAAATCAATATATGTGACCAAAGATTGGAGAATTAATCATTAAAAATTAAATAGCATTTCAATACATTGCAATATTATACTATAAGAAATGAACAATAAGTTAAAAAATATAAGAAATATATGAAATAATATGAACAGTAAAATTAGAAATATATATTGACAACTGTATTTGTAAAAACCCTGGAACAAAATAATTTCACTAATGAAAAATAGCAAATAAATTATTGTTGTTGCTATTTTATTAAAATTTAAGAAAAGATATGGAGAATAAATTTTAATCAAATAATATTTTTCCTGTTTTTTTTTTTTTAACCTAAATGAAAATAGCTGATTTCTAAGGTATTTACTCATAGCCAAAAACGGGATTGGGGTCAGTTATGAGAAGTATGGCCTCCATCAGCAAGACTCATAACTTTTTTTGGCTTTACTTTCCTCCTTTGTAAAATAAGGGTATTGAGAAATCTCTAAAGTTCCTTCTAGCCAAAACACTTAATAAAATATTCTCAACTATTTGTATTTTTTAAGAAGGCTGTTTATGTAGCAATTGCCAAAATCCGTTCCCTGTTCTCATCTTTCTTCCTGTCTCAAAATCAATAATGTCTGCCATTCCTCTTATCCAGAGTAAATAATTCTACACAGTTGAGATTCTTGCTCAAACTCATACTTTATCAATTCCTAACTAGGTAAGATATGTTTTATCAAGGCTAGAGAAAGGATATACAATTTCTAGACACCGCATCTGAACATGGAAAGCAACAGTTCAACCTCTCCCTAAATAAGCTTTTGGGGAATTCCAGGAATCAAGATGGTGGAGCAGTAAATCACTGAAATTCTACCATGTACATCTCCAAACAACCATAAAATAGTGTTACAGAATAAATCCTGGAAGAGCAGAATAAGCAAACAAACAAACAAACAAACAAACAAGGTAAAACAATCTTTTAGTCCAAGAAACCAGGAAGCTCATCAAGAAAGATCTGTCTCACATGGAGGCAAAAAGGGAATGCATTCCAGGACAGGAAGCATCCCAGCAAGCCAATAGTAAACCCTACCTCAGCAAATCAAAAGGAGATTATGAGCCCCAGTACAGAGGAACAGGCAAACCCCAACATCAGGACCACTCAATATGTCTCAACATAGCCAGGGAAAAGCAGACTCTAGCTCCAAGGGCTATCAAGAAGTTTAGCATAGCCCTGAGCATCTCCAGAGGCCAGACACACATGCTTCAGTGTAGACCAAGAAAATACAAAAACACCTTACAACCTTAGTACACCACTACCAGGATCCCAGTCCAGCCACAGATAAAGTGCTAGACCCCTACAGACTTTAGCAGCACCATATACAAAGGTCCCCCAAGGGCCTCACAACAATATCAGTGCAGCACAGGGTAAACACAAGAAGCCTGAGAAAGCCCTTCAACCCTAAATCTAAAAGAAAAGAAAAAAGTTGTTTTTTTTTTTAAATGAGCAAAAAAAAAAAAAGAATCTGACCATCAAAGTTATTAAGGTGACAAGGAAGATCAAGCCACAAACTCAGAAGAGGATAACAATGTCAAAATATCCATGGTCAAAAGCCTAATTTAAAAAAAGAAGTCTCACTCTCAGAAAGAACTCATAGAAGAGTTCAAAGAGGAACTTAAAAATCATAATTTAAAAGGTGGAAGAAAAATTGGGAAAAGAAATGAAAGTAATGCAAAAGAATTATGAAAAAAAGTCAACAGCTTAGAAAAAGACTTAGAAAAAAAAAACTGCTTAAAAATTAGAATTGGCCAAATGGGAAAGGAAATGCAAAAGCTAACAGAGGAAAAAACTCATTAAAAGTTAGAATTGGGCAAGTGGAAGCTAATAACTATATGAAATATCAAGAATCAATCAAATTCAAAAGAATGAAAATATCTCACTGACCTGGAAAATCAATCCAAGAGACAATGTCAGAATCAATGGACTATCTGAGAACCATAATCAAAAAGAGGATCTGGACAGCATCTTTCAATAAATTGTCAAGAAAAACTGCACTGATGTGGACCAGAACGTAAAATAGGCACTGAAAGAATCCATTGACCACCTCTGAAAAGATTATAAAATTAAAACCCCAAGGAATAGTTTCAAATTATAGATCAGGTTAAAGAAAAAACACGACAAGTAGCCAGAAGGAAACAATTCAAATATCAGGGAGCCACATCAGTATTATACAGGACTTAGCAGTTCTAACATTAAAGGATTGGAAGTCACAAAACATGATATTGTGGAAAGCAAAGGAACTAGGACTATAAGAATCACCTACCTGGTAAAATTAAGTGTTAATACTTCAAGGAGGGGAAAATGGTCATTCAATGAAATAGAAGGATTTCAAGACCAGAATTGAACAAAAAAATTGATCTCCAATATCAAAACCCAAGAGAAGCCTAAAAAGGTAAAAACAGGGAAAGAAAACAAAAAGGATTCAATGGAGTTGAATTGTTTATATCCTTATACCAAGATTTTCTTTGATGGAGGGTGTTTGAATTTACCTGAGAGCACTTCCTAGTGC
Source organism: Myrmecobius fasciatus (assembly GCA_023553655.1). Taxonomy (NCBI): domain Eukaryota; kingdom Metazoa; phylum Chordata; class Mammalia; order Dasyuromorphia; family Myrmecobiidae; genus Myrmecobius; species Myrmecobius fasciatus. The sequence goes on along the minus strand of JAJPUD010004416.1, from coordinate 6,177 downwards.
TGACGTCTGAGAACCAAGAAGAACTGCAGGAGGAGTCACACAGAGAGCAACACCTGAAAACAGTACAAGAAGGTTTCTGTTTATTTTCCAAAGGTTCTATTTTGACTTCTATATTGCTTTCTTCAAATTCTTAGTGAAATTTTCCTAGTTTAAAACTGGACTTTCTATTTATCTTTCCTGACTCCTAATTAGAAAGACCTGAGTTCAAACACTGCCTCAGACACCAACCAGCTGTATCATCCTGGACAAGGCATCCTGTCATATTCCATTACCTCCAATCCTTTAATATTACAGCTCCTAAATTCTGTATAATCCTGATTGTGGCCCCCTGATATTTGAATTGTTTCTTTCTGGCTTCTTGTAGTGTTTTTTCTTTGACCTGATCTATAATTTGAAACTTTCTTGGAGTTTTTATTTTGGGATCTCTTCCTTGAGGAGATCAGTGGATTCGTTCAAGGCCTATTTTGCCCTCTGATTCATATCAATGCAGTTTTGCTTGATACTTTATTGAAAGATGCTATCCAGGTCCTCCTTTTGATTAGGACTTTCAGGTAATCCAATGATTCTGACATCATCTCTCTCGGATTGATCCAGGTCAGTTGTTTTTACAGTTAAGGTATCTGGTGAGTCTTTCTTCTTCTTCTTTTTTTTTTTTGGAAGGGCAATTGGGGTTAAATGTCTTTCCCAGGGTCACACAGCTATAAAGTGTTAGGTGTTGCAAGGCCACATACGAACTCAGGTCCTTTCCTCCTGATTTTCCAGGACCAATGCTATATCCTAACATTTCTTAAGCCTTCATTTCCCCAGCTATAAAATAGGAACTAAAAATAGCATCTATCTTATAAGGTTATTATGAAGATAAAATGAGAAAAATATATAAAAATTTCTTAGTAGACCTTAAAGAACTCTATAATGAATGAAGGGGGAACAAGAGTAAAAGTATTTGTTAAATGCTTGCCATATGCAAAGTACTGTGCTAAGCACTAGTGATAGAAATAGAAAAATATGACATTCCCTCTCTCAAAGAGCTCATTTTTCTAAATAAATGCTAGCTATTATTATTGCTGTTCCTTCTTTAATATCATGAACTTCATACTTGCAGTGGGAGTTTTTATCAGGATACATAAGTGATGACACATAATGATATTTCCAGAGTTTGGGGGTGGAGGTGAGGTGGAGCTAGAGGCCAAAGAAATAGTTTCTTTACACAATGATCCTCAGTTCTTTACATTGTAAAAGCCTTTAGATTCAAAGGTTATATTTATTTCTTTTTAAAATGTGTAATGATAAAATAAATAAATAAATAAAATATCTAAGGGTAAAACGGGGGCAGCTAGGTAGTATTGTGGATAGAACGCTGGGCCTAGAGTTAAGAAGACTCATATTCATGAATTTAAATCCAGTTTCATACACTTATTAACTGTGTGACCCTAACAAGTCACTTTACCCTGTTTGCTTCAGTTTCCTCATCTATAAAGTGACCTGGAAAGGTAAATGGCAAACATTAGTTTTTGCCAAACAAAAAACAAAAACCAAAAAAAAAAATCAAATGGGATCAAGAGTTAGACATGACTGAAAACAACTAAAAAATAAGAAGGGTAAAATATAGTCCTATCATTCAATGTCTCTTCTAGACTGGTGTGGTAAATTGCATTAAAAGGAATGAGAAGCTTCAATCCAGACATCCACCTAATAGTTACTTCAACCAGCTTACTTAGCTAGTAGGCTTAAGTGATAGATCAGAGAAGACTGCAGTTCTAAGAGAGCAGCCCCAACATTGCAATTTTTACTACTTGGAGAGTAGAAGAACTTTTTGAGGTTCCAAAATTTCTGTGCCTTTAAAGCCAGCTATCATTTCTTAAGGCCTTGAAGTGTTTGTCAGTCAGTAATAAACCCAGGACATTTTGTTTCTTTTTTCAGACTAAAGAAATTAGTCTCTGTTACAAGAAAAATCATTCCAGTTTGTGTGCATGTGTTCCCTTTCTAACCAGAAGTCTACATTTGAGGTAGCTCAGTGCCATTAGTTTTCAACACAAATTAGGTAATTAGATGATTCTATTTTTTCCTACTTCTCTCCCTTACAAACAAATTTGCCTTTATACAACACAGTGGGAAATGAGCTTTCCTCCTCCACACAATAATCTTCCTTCATCCTCATTAGTCTTCATTAGTTGTCACAAGGATTAATAAAAAAAAAAAAAATCTTCTTCTGGTGATTTATATTCCAGGCAATTGGATTATAAAATTGGATGCATGCAGGGGACAAAAACACAGGGGGAAAACTGTTGGGAATGAGAAGTCATTGAGGAGACTGCAGATAAATTAAAAAATCTCCCAGAAATAACAATGAATTTCCATCTTATCTCATATTCTATGAGAAGACTCTCCTTTTTTTCCCTAAAATGCTTACCAAAAAATCATCTGCAAAATTTGATTTTCATCATCTCTAGTTCTTACATTATGCTTTTCCTAAGTACAATGTTTTTTAATGCCTGTGTCTCCACTAGGAATTCAAGAACATTTTTCTTTATCTAAAGCAAGAATTCTTAACCTGGGTTCTATAAAATATAAATATATATATATTTTAATATTTTGACAATTAGATTTCAATGTAATTGGTTTCATATATAATCATATATATTTTATGAATTTTAAAACCTTATAGTGAGTAGAGGTCTATAGGCTACAGCAAACTGCCATAGGATCTATGTCACAAAAAGGGTTTAAGAACCCTTGTCTAAAGGACCATTTTAGGTACTCAAGATTTTTGTTCTCTCTTCCTCATTGCTAAATTAAATTTTTATAAGAATAAATAAATAAATTTCCTCCTTTGTAGAAACTCTTATTTTCTCATATTCTGAACCCAATCCACTTCTCCAGAGCCACATAAAATCTCATAAAGACTGTGAGCCAAATCATCTATATTGGGAAAATATACTTGTTGCCAGTACTTATCCTCTGTCCCAATTCTTCCTGTCTCCTGAAAAATCATATTCACAAGACAATTACCTTCTTCACACTTCTTTCTACTCAGAATATCAAAATCCTAGTCTACAATTTGAAACTATTTCTCCATCTTCTTTGAAACCACTTTCATGTTCTTTTTCCATCTTGAAAAAGATTACCTTTTCCCCCAATGTCATTTGTTTTCTACTCCAAATTCAGATCTTTCAAATATTTTTTAAAAATCCACACACTTCCCAACTTGAATTTCCTGCTGAAGACCTACTTTTATTCTAAAACATATGAGGAAGGGAACAAATATGTATTAAGCACCTATCTTTTATCAGGCACTATGCTGAACACTTTTCAAATATCTCATTTGATCTTCACAACAATCCTCGATTTAAATATTATTATGATCTTCATTTTACAGTTGAACAAACTGAGGCTGGCAGGGGTTAAGTAGCTAGGAAGAAGCTACATTTGAATTTAGGTCTTCCTAACTCTAGACCAAGAGGTCTATCCACTCTACCACCTAGCTGCCTGATACCGTATACCATCTCATCTTGTTCATTTCTTCCCTTTACTACTTAAGACAAACATCACATCAACAAATGGCCACCCACTACTGCTTTTCTACATAGCAATTTCCTCCTAAGTATTTCTAAATAATTTCCTTTTTATGGCCTTAATAATCTTGCTACCCATCTCTTTCTCCTCCTCCACAGTTATTTACCTTTTCTCAAGATAGTCAACAATCATCTTTATATGAAGAACCACTTTCATATCCTTTTTTTTTCTGAAGATGATAATATGCTGAATAAAAACAGTCAAAATTTCCATAATCTTATTTTCTCTTTTTAAAAAAACACACATTTTTCTTTTTCTTTCAAGAAACTTTAGAATGGTAGTATCTTTTTATTCACATTCTTGCTTCTTTCTCACTAAAGTTCTTGCTCTCATCTCTTTTCTTTCCTAAAGTTGAACCTATCCTAAACTACAACCTTATTCTTAAATAATTTACCAGTCTTCAATTCTCTTTCTATTGTAATGCAATTATCTTTTAAACATGGGAAAAAAATGCAAAGGAAATGTCATCTCAAATTCTTTGAATATCTTAGGAATTATTACCTTTTTGCCACTTCAAATTCTCCATGCAATTATTCTTTCTTTTCCCTCCCACCAAACTGATTCTTTTTCCAAAATCAAAAATATTAATGGTAATATCCCTATATTAGATATAAAGATTATTTGTCATTGCAAATTCTAGGATTATTTTTTCTCAAAATCATTGTTTAAAATTTTTTTAAATATTTAAACATATCCTAGGCACCAGAGATTCTATATTACAACTCTAAGAACATATGCAAATTATTTTAAAACATTGTAATCTCAATTTACTTTAAAAAAATGTATTAGCCCTAATACCCAAAACAACCACCATCTTCAGATCCTTAAGGATCCTCTTTTTCTTGGTTCTTTTAAAAGGAAACCTTAAGAGAGACAAGTCAACACTCAATTTGTGAATGTCAATTAGGTCAGCAACAGGAGCTGACCCAGCTGAGAAAGAGAACTCTTTTCCCTTTCTTCTGACCATAAGCTAAAAGAGATCTAAGAAAACCAAAGGAAAAAGAGAGATCTAATCAAGTAGTCTCTTATCACAATAAGGCTTATACATGTCTGCATAAAGAGAGACATAGTCCCTGAGGATTGGATTACTTACCAAGCTCCTGGATGAAGGATTCAGCCAAATCAATAAGCTGCATATGAGTGTGTTGCTGCCAAAGGATGAGAAGCCAATAAAAGTATTGTTTTTTTAAGAACTCTTGAGTCGAATCTGCTTTGGAATCCAAAGGTGAGGCCATGATGTTCACATCCTAACCAAAAGGGGCCCCTCCAGGCTTAACCAGCAATATTGACATGCCTACCACAATTGTGACCTCTCTTAGGATGTCATAAGAAGCTGGTGTTGCCTTGGAAACTTCCCGGATTGCTACGTGTAAATTCTGTTTTCTCTAGCAGCTAGGATCCAATGTAAGACTCTTTCTGAACTCTGTACATCTCTGTGAAAAAAAAACAAGCCAACAAAACGCAACATTTTCTTAGGATTATAATAATGTTGGGAGAGGAAGTCGTATTACAAATCAAAATTATGATAGAATTTAAAGCAACCCACATTAGAAGACCAGGAAAGGTTTCATGGAGGATCAAACACATATGTATTTGACAATCTAAAAATGAAAATGACCTTAGCAAATACATACTTATTTGACCATATAACAATGAAGATGAACTTGGTTTACACCCACCCTGATTCCTTTCTTTTATGCATAGGAGGGGTAGAAAATTATTAAATCAAGGAATAACTAACCTCTTCCCCCACTCTCATTCATAGAGCTAATAAGAAACTTATCTTTCTTCCTAATCTACTTCAATAAGCATATATTAAGTACCTAGTATTTGCAAAGCAATATGCTGAGGACTAGGGAAGACATATTCCCTACTTTCATAAATCTTACCTTCTAGAAGAGATTTTTTTTTCAAATATATGTATAGTTATTGCCACATAATATTTTTTGTGCAGGAGAAATCATATCTACAAGAAATAATAATCCGATAAAGGAAATACAATGCAAGCAAACCTCAATAGAGAACATGAAAATGTTATGTTGTGGTCCACATTTCACATCCCTCTCTCTGGGTGTATATGGCTTTCTTTATCACTGAACAATTAGAATTGGTTTGAAGCATTTCATTGTTGAAGAGAGTCATGTCCCTTAAAATTGATCCTCATATAGTATTGTTGTTGCCGTGGATAATGATCTCCTGGTTCTGCTCATTTCACTCAGCATCAGTTCATGCAAGTCTCTCCAGGCCTCTCTGAAATCGTCCTGATGGTCATTTCTTACAGAACAATAATATTCCATAACATTCATATACCATAATTTATTCAGCCACTCTCTAATTGATGGGCATCCACTCAGTTTCCAATTTCTAGCCATTACAAAAAGAGTTGACACAAACATTCTTGCACATGTGGGGCCCTTTCCTTCTTTTATGATTTCTTTGGGATATAAGCCCAATAGAAACACTGCTGGGTCAAAGGGTATGCACAGTTTGACAACTTTTTGAGCATAGCTCCAAATTGCTCTCCAGAATGGTTGGATCCGTTCACAGCTCCAACAACAATGTCCCAGTCTTCCCACATCCCCTCCAACATTCATCGTTATCTTT
>JAJPUD010004415.1:190327-198590 GCA_023553655.1 Myrmecobius fasciatus | reverse complement strand
AAAAAAAAGGCAGATGAAGGTGGCCTTGCTGTACCAGATCTAAAACTATATTATAAAGCAGCGGTCATCAAAACCGTTTGGTACTGGATAAGAAATAGAGCAGTGGATCAGTGGCACAGGATAGGTTATCAGGACAACCTAGGCATTAACCTTAACAATCTAGAGTTCGATAAACCCAAAGACCACAGCTTTTGGGATAAATACTCTGTATTTGGCAAAAACTGCTGGGAAAATTGGAAACTAGTGTGGAAGAAATTAGGGCTTGACCCGTACCTAACACCACATACCAAGATAAGATCTAAATGGGTTCATGATCTAGATATAAAGAGGGACTTTGTAAGCAAGTTAGAGGAACGTAATATAGTTTATCTCTCAGACCTGTGGAGGTGGAACAAATTTATGTCCAAAGAAGACTTGGAACTCCTAATTGAACACCAGATGGATAATTTTGACTATATTAAGTTAAAAAGTTTCTGTACAAACAAAACAAATGCAGACAAGATTAGGAGGGAAGCATCTAATTGGGAAATCACCTTTACATTTAATGGTTCTGATAAAGGCCTCATTTCTAAAATATATAGAGAATTGTCTCACATATATAAGAATTCAAGCCACTCTTCAATAGATAAGTGGTCAAGGGATATGAACAGACAATTTTCAGATGATGAAATTAAAACCATCTCTAGTCATATGAAAAGTTGCTCCAAATCACTATTGATCAGAGAAATGCAAATTAAGACAACTCTGAGATACCACTATACACCTGTCAGATTGGCTAAAATGACAGGAAAAGATAACGATGAATGTTGGAGGGGATGTGGACACTAATACATTGTTGGTGGAACTGTGAACGGATCCAACCATTCTGGAGAGCAATTTGGAACTATGCTCAAAAAGTTGTCAAACTGTGCATACCCTTTGATCCAGCAGTGTTTCTACTGGGCCTATATCCCAAAGAGATCTTAGAGGAGGGAAAGGGACCCACATGTGCAAGAATGTTTGTGGCAGCCCTTTTTGTAGTGGCTAGAAACTGGAAAGTGAAGGGATGCCCATCAATTGGAGAGTGGCTGAATAAATTATGGTATATGAATGTTATGGAATATTATTGTTCTGTAAGAAACGACCAGCAGGACGATTTCAGAGAGGCCTGGAGAGACTTGCATGAACTGATGCTGAGTGAAACGAGCAGAACCAGGAGATCATCATGCACAGCAACAACAGTATTACATGATGATCAATTCTGATGGACATGGCTCTCTGCAATAAAGAATTGTCTCAAACCAGTTCCAGTTGTTCACTGGAGAAAACCATATACACCCAGAAAGAGGGACATGAAATATGGACCACAACGTAACATTTTCATGATCTCTATTGACATTTGCTTGCATTGTGTTGCCTTTCTCTGATTCTTTTTTTTTCTTGTAGATAGGATTTTTCTTGCATAACTTCTCAAGCATTTCAACATTATTAACATGTAGTGGACTTCCTGCCATCTAGGGGAGTGGAGGGGACTGGGGGTAAAATTTGTATTGGAAAGCTTTGTAAAGATCAAGGTTGGGGAACTACCCATACATATGTAATACAAATAAAAAGCTTAAAAAAATAAAATAAAATAAAATATTTATGCTAAAATTTTGCTTTAAAAAAACAAAAAACAAAACAAAACAAAAAAACTAGAATTGACCAAATGGCAAAAGGGGCACAAAAATCCATTGAAGAGAACTCCTCTCTCTCTCTCTCGCTGTCTGTCTGTCTTGTCTGTCTGTCTGTCTCTCTCTCTCTCTTGCTTTTTGCTGAGGCAATTGAGGTTAAGTGACTTACCCAGGGTCATACAGCTAGGGAATGTAAAGTGTCTGAGATCAGAGAACTCCTTAATAAGCAGAACTGACTGACTAGAATAAGAGGCACAAAAATTCACTGCTTAAAAATTAAAATTGGCCAAAGTGCTGTTAAATTGTGCATATCCTTTGATAGTGTCTCTAGTGGGTCTGTATACCAAAGAGATCATAAAAATGGGAAAAGGACCCACATGTGCAAAAATGTCTGCAGCAGCCCTTTTTGTAGTGGCATGGCAAGGAACTGGAAACTGAATGGATGCCCATCAGTTGGAGAATAGTTGAATAAGTTATGGTATATGAATGTTATTGAATATTATTGTTTTATAAGAAACAATCAGCAGGATGATTTCAGACAGGTCTTGCATGAACTAATGCTAAGTGAAGTAAGTAACCAAGAGAGCATTGTACACAGCAACAACAAGAACATGAGATGATCAATTCTGATGGACATGGCTCTTTTTAACAATGAGGTGATTCAGGCCAATTCCAATAGACTTGTGATGGAGAGAGCCATCTACACTCAGAAAGAGGACTCTAGGGACTAAATATGGATCACAATACAGTATTTTCATCTTTTTTGTTGTTGTTTGATTGCTTTTTGTTTTGTTTCTCATTTTTTTCCCTTTTTGATCTGATTTTTCTTATATATCATGATAAATGTGGAAATATGTATAGAAGAATTGCACGTTGAACATATATTAGATTACTTCCTGTTTAGGGAAGGAGATGGGAGGAAGGGAGGGAGAAAACATTTGGAATACAAGGTTTTATAAGGCTGAATGTTGAAAACTATCTTTGCATATATTTAAAAATAAAAAGCTATTATTAAAAAAATAGAAAATTAAAATTGGGCAAGTGGAAGCTAGCGATCTCATGAGATCTCATGCAAAGATAGCCATGATCCCATGACTACTGACCTGGGATCCAGAAAAGAAAATTTAAGAATTATTAAACTATGTGAAAATTATGATAAAAAAGAGTCTATACATCATATTAAAAAAAAAAACAAAAAACAAAAAACAAAACTGCCCTTGTATCTTTGATCCATAGGGTAATTTTTTTTTTTAATCTACCAATCACTTCCTGAAAGAGATCTCAAAATGAAAATTCCCAGAAATATCAAAGCCAAATTCCAGAGCTCCTAAGTCAAAAAGAAAATACTTCAAGTAGCCAAGAAAGAAGCAATATAAATATCACAGAACCACAGTCAGGATTATACAAGATTTTTCAATTTCTCATTAAAGTAGTAGAGGATTTGGAATATGATATACTAGAGAGCAAAAGAGTAAGGATTACAACCAAAAAGTACTTACCCAATAAAACTAAGCATAAGTAAGTTTTTTTTTTATTAAAGGTTTTTATTTGCATAACATATGTATGGGTAGTTCCTCAACATTGATCCTTACAAAGCTTTCCCTTACAAATTTTCCCCCCTAGTCCCCTTCCCTCCCCTAGATGGCAGGAAGTCCACCTATATGTTAATTATATTAAAATACTTGACAAGTCGAATATATGTATACATATTTTCATACTTATCTTGCTGTGCAAGAACAATCGTATCTATGTGACCAAAAAATATCTGAGAAAGGAAACCCAATCCAAACAAACATCGATAGAGATCATGGAAATGATATGTTGTGGTCCACATTTCATATCCCTCTCTCTGGGTTCATATGGCTTTCTTCATTGAACAATTGGAACTGGTTTGAGACATTTCATTGTTGAAGAGAGCCATGCCCATCAGAACTGATCATCATATAATATTGTTGTTGCTGTGTATAATGATCTCCTGGTTTTGCTCGTTTCACTCAGCATCAGTTCATGCAAGTCTCTCAAGGCCTCTCTGAAATTATCCTGCTGGTCATTTCTTACAGAACAATAATATTCCATAACATTCATATACCATAATTTATTCAGCCACTCTGCAATTGATGGGCATCCATTCAGTTTCCAGTTTCTATCCACTACAAAAAGGGCTGCCACAAACATTCTTGCACATGTGGGTCCCTTTCCCTCCTTTAAGATCTCTTTGGGATATAAGTGCAATAGAAACACTTCTGGCTCAAAGGGTAGCATAAGTAAGTTTTGATGGGAGGAAAGGATAAGCAAAGCATGGTTCATTGTAGTGGAGGTTTTGAGTGGACAGAGGGAAGCATGAAGACACTGGATAATATGTGGTCTAAAGGTCCTCCAAAGAGAAAAAAAAAGCTGAGAAACACAAGTAAAATGTGAAAACAGCTTGTCTAATTTATAATTTTACCTGAGATCAAACCAGACTTTAACCAATGAAAAGAAAGAAAAAATTTTCTATTCTATTTTAATATTTGTAAACATGCCATACTCCTTAGATGCAGCATATAATTAGAGACAACTTGCTATAGAACAAATGGTATGTATACAAAGGGCTTTATGAAAAGAAAACACTATATAAACATAATCTATCATTAAATTTATATTTAGTAGCAAAAAATAGTATTAGTAAGTAATACACAAATACATGAATGATGTCTTAGTGTAGAAAATTTCCTCCACTAGTCAGTCAATTAACATTTATTAAGTACCTACTCTGTGCCAGACACTGTGCTAACTGCTAGAAATACAAAGAAAGGCAAAGAAAGGGAATACAAAGATTCTTCTGCTCTCCAGGAATTTCCAGGGGCAGATGAGGAGCAAACATCTGTACAGAGACAAACTGTATACAGGATAATTTGTAGATTAAACAACAGAGGGAAGACCCTGTTGACTCTATTACTAACAGCAACTGGAAAAGGCTTCTTGAGGAAGATGAGATTTTAACTGGGTCTTGGAGAAAAACAGGAGTTACACATGAGAAAGCAGAGGATTTTAGGCATGGGGGACAAGCCAGTGAAAATGCCGGAAGCTGAAGGATGAAATGTTTTAGGTGCATCCGAAAGGTCAGTTTTAGAGTATGTGGAAGGGTGAAGGTGTGACAAGTTAGGAAAAGGGAGGAGCAGCTTATGAAAAGCTTTAAAAGCCAAACAGGGGATTTAAAATTTGATCCTGGAGATAATAGGGAATTACTGCAATTTTTTGAGTAGGTGGGAGGTCAGATCTCCATTTTAGAGATCAGTTTGACAGTTGATTAATGAGACAAAGAGGGGGAAAGAAAGAAAGCAGGGTAGTTTGATTTGCTTCAGTTGAAGAAAGCATTTAGTAAGTACCTTCTGCACATGAATTACTATGCTTTTTACTGGAGATAGAAGCACAACACTAAAAGCAGTCCTTCCCCTCCAGGACCTTATATTCTTCTAGGGGAAAAAAACTCCCACCATATATGCTGAGAAATAAATACTACATGTATACGGGACAAAGTAAACACAAATAATTTGTTGGGATATTAAGAAGTCACTGACAGAGGAGAATGACAGAAAAAAGCAAACATTGAGAAACAAAAATGTGAGATGGACCTGTTAGAGAACAGGTTAGGAAAGGTCAAAAAGACAAAATCTGCAATGGTCCTGTCCAATGCAATTGACTGTGACTTTGGACAGTGGAGATGCTTAGACTTTTTAGGTATAATCTATGCAATTTTGGAATAATAGTTTGCCCTCCTGCCTCAGTTTAATGTTTCCGCTGGCTGACTTTACTTTCCATGTCAAAGTGCAGTGGGCCTCTAATGTGAGTCATGTATTTATATGTTGAAATATGAGCATTCAATGTGAACTCTTCAGAGCTTGTATCTCTGCACCTCTCAGAAAAGCTCTAACTTAGCCAATAGTGCTATGGAGTATTCAGCTTGTCTGCAGGACAAATTGAGATGAGGCCATTTAAAAAGAATGGAGCTCCTCTTGGGGGGACAGCTGTGTATCTGGGTAGCATTAGTCAGCTGTGTGAAAGATGGAATTAATGAGAGGGCAGCATCCAGGACAATAATATTCAAATGGATAAATGCCATAAAACATTTTAAATGGGTGAAAGGCACTCTTTGAAATACTGAGGTCAAAATGTTAGGAACGTTACTGGCTCTGTTTTCTTCAGAACCTTAGTCACTTCTTGGCCATTAGTAACTTTGAAAAACTAGAACTTGGTACTAAAGGGCAGTCATACAGCTAAATGACAATGTATCTCTCTGCTAATTTGCCAAGGTAAAGGTGAATTGTATTTGAACTATGGGTAGCTAGCTGTCTTACAGATGTTCATCAGCATGTTGTGGTATGTGTCTACCTAATGAACCTACTTTGGTATTCTGGGATCACTCAGATTATACCAGGGGCCTCTCACACTTCTAGAGGCTGATGATGATGGGAAATTATCATGCCCTGTGCATTGTGTGTTTGGGATACGGTTAATGGCTTTTTTTTTTTAAACAATGTAATCATATCTTTATTTATGAGACTTATTAAAGCTTATTGCTCTTTATTATCAACTTGTACAAATGAGGAAATTGAGGATGAAAGAGGATAAATTATTTGCCCATGTCATACAACTAGGTAAGACCTAAGGAAGAATATGAAGTCTTCTTGACTCTGAGTCTAGTGTTCTTTCTTTGCATCAATCTGCCTCAGACTGTACTGTTTTGTAAGAACACTAGTCTATATTCGGCAAGGCTGATAGGAATAATGATAGGTCATTATTCTCTCTATTCTTTCCCTTGTTGATCTCTTCCATTCCAGGGGATTCAACTATCTCCTTTATGTGGTTAGCTGCCATTCTTATCTCTCTTCTCTACTCTAGTCCCACATTTCTTTCTGTCTACTTATTTCCTAGGCACAATTTCAAATTTAATGTATAAAAGTGAACTACTCATAGCCCAACACCCCACAACTCACCTTTGGCAACATTTGCTTCTCATTTTCATTTCTCTTTTTCTACAATGGCCTACTTCTTTCCTATTAAACTTTTACTTATTCTTGAGGTTTTAGATTGTCTCTTAGATAAAGATCAGTAAACTCTATGATCCGATAACCCTGGCCTCATTTCTATTCCCTGCATAAAATATTCTGTCTTCTGATTTTCATGCACTTTTGCTAACTGTCCCCTATCCTTGGAATGAACCCCTTCTTTATCTCTTCCTCTTGACTTTCCTGGCTTTCTTTAAGTCTCAGCTAAAATATCACCTTCTATAAAGAAGCTTTTCTTGGTTCCCCTCAAAGCTAGGATCTTCCCTTGGAGACTACCTTTAATTTACTCTACATCTATCTTCCATGAAGGTAGACATTCTTTAGAATGTAAATTCCTTAAAAGAAACTCCTTTGGCACTCTGAGAAATCCAAATGACCAGATAATTGTTCTAACCCAGTGACCAGAGCCCCTGTCCTTGGGCATAGCACATGGGACATTTCAAGGAAAGAAAGGACAGATCTTTCATACTAGGTTGAGGTCTAGGGTCCTGACAAAGTACTTCATTGAAAGTGCTATCCAAGTTCAACATGAATATACTAGGCAACCTCAGTGAAATTATGACTAGAAAACTGGTGGAATCCATCTCCTAGATCATTTAATCCTGCCAAGGAACATGGAATAATGTCAAAAACATTGATTCTGGAGCCAGAGAATCTGGACACAAAATGCACCTGATGATCACTAATAGTGATCTTAGATAAGTCATTAGGTAAGTCACTAACTGCAATTTTAGGATGTCATTTAATTTCCTTGTACTTCAGTATTCTCATCTGCAAAATGAGAGTTGGTCTCTAGTAATTCTACATTTGTGATGCTCTAAAGAGGGGCTACTATGATGCTGTTATGATGCTTTGTAGCATTCTTAGGTGCTACGAAGAAAATCTGTACCTACTGCTGTAGACATCTTATCAGCAGCCCCTTTCCAAGGCACTTGTCACCATCATCTGCAGCTAAATTGATGGCCTACAGTCTCTCTGTAGGAAAGTGAGCCTCAAGTTTGTAAGAGCAGCCATGCTCAATGATATTTTTATTAATCATTGCATCATTTCCATCAATAGCACCACTTATTGTCTTATTCTCTTAGGTCTGAAATACAGGGTCATCTTTGTCTCTTTCACTCTTGTCCCATATCATTAATCAATCCCATGGTCAAATAAACATAATACATACATGTGCATTATATACATATATATATTTATATATACATTATGTGTATATATATAAAATGTTTCAGTAATTTATGAATAATTGGAAAACTTTTAGATTAGCAATTTAGGAAATATAAATACTGAAAAGATCTATGAATATGGGACAAATATAATTTACCTGTCCTTAAAGAGAAGATGAGAATTTTTATTACTAAATATTTATTAAGCATATTTTTGGGGCCAGCCATCATTTAAACATTGGGGGAAAAACAGCAGTAAAATTCCTGCCCTCAAGTATCTTAATAACCTATTATAGAGAGAGACAATAAACCACAAGCTAAGGCAGAATCATCTGCAGAGAGGATACAGCATCAGAACTTAGAAAAAAAAGGGAGGTAAATGAACAGATTTCAG
>JAJPUD010004415.1:177827-185327 GCA_023553655.1 Myrmecobius fasciatus | reverse complement strand
AATTTAGAATGTTTTTTCATCAAGAAATATGCAAACCCAATGTAATTGAACAGTAGATAATCTGCAATAGGTTTTTCTGTTTTGTAATTAGGAGTGTAATTAGGATCACATAGCAGTGATCATCAAAATCATTTGGAACTGGCTAAGAAATAGAGTAGTGGATCAGTTGAGTAGGCTGGGTTCATATCACACAATAGTCAATGGCTTTAGCAATCTAGTGTTTGAAAAACCCAAAGATTCCAGATTCTCAGATAAGAAGTCACTATTTGACAAAAATTTCTGGGAAAATTGGAAAATAATATGGCAGAAACTAGGCACTGATCAACACCTAACACTCTATATCAAAATAAGATCAAAATGGGTTCATGATTTAGACAAAAAAGTTGATACTATAAGCATATTAGGAGAACAAGGGATAGTCTACCTCTCAGATCTGTGGAGAAGGAAGAGATTTATGTTCAAAGAAGAACTAGAGAGCATAATGAAATGCAAAATGGATAATTTTTATTATGTTAAATTTTAAAGTTTTTATATAAACAAAATCACTGAAGCCAAGATTAGAAGGGAAGCAGAAAATCGGGGGTAGGGAAGACTTACATCCAAGGTTTCTGATAAAGGCCTCATTTCTAAAGTATGTGAGAATTGACTCAAATTTATAGTAATACAAGCCATTCTCCACTTGATAATTGATGAAAAGTTATAGATACAATTTTCAGAAGAAGAAATTAAAGCTATTTGTACTCATATGAAAAGATGCTCTAAATCACTATTGATTAAAGAAATGCAAATTAAGACAACTCTGAGGTGTCATTTCATACCTTTCAGATTGGCTAAAATGAAAAGAAAAGATAATAATAAATGCTAGAGGAGATGTGGAAAAACTGGAACACATACATTGTTGGTGGAATTGTGAACTGATCCAACAAATCTGGAGAGTAATTTGAAACTATGCCTAAAAGGGTTATCAAAATGTGTATACCCAACAGTGTCTCTGCTGGGTCTATATCATCCCAAAGAGATCATAAAAAAAGGAAAAGGACCCACATGTGCAAAAATGTAGCAAGTTTTATAGTGGCAAGGAACTGGAAACTGACTGGATGTTCATAAGTTGGAGAATGGTTGAATAAGTTATGATATATGAATGTAATGGGATATTATTCTTCTATAAGAAATGATCCACAAGCTATTTTCAGAAAGGCCTGGAGAGACTTACATGAACTGATACTAAGTGAAGTGGATAGAAACAAGAGAACATTGTACACAGCAAGAACAAGATTAAATGATGATCAACTGTGATAGACTTGGCTCTTTTCCACAATGAGATGATTCAGGGCAATCCCAATAGACTTATGATGGGGAAAGCCATCTGCATCCAGAGAGAGGAAAATGGGGACTGAATATGGGTCACAATATAATATTTTCACTTTTTTTTGTTGTTGTTTGCTTGCTTGTTTTTTCTTTATATTTTTTTCTTTTTTTTGATCTGATTTTTCTTGTGTAGCATGATAAATGTGGAAATGTGTTTAGAAGAATTGCACATGTTTAGCCTATATTGGATTACTTGCTGTCTAGCAGAGGCCAAAGATGGGGAGAGAGGGAGAAAAACTTGGAACACAAAGTTTTGCAGGGGTGAATGTTGAAAGCTGTCTTTGCATGTATTTTTTTTTTGTTTTTTTTATTAAAGCTTTTTATTTGTATAACATATGTATGGGTAGTTCCCCAACATTGATCCTTACAAAGCTTTCCATTACAAATTTTACCCCCAGTCCCCTCCCCTCCCCAGATGGCAGGAAGTCCACTACATGTTAATAATGTTGAAATGCTTGAGAAGTTATGCAAGAAAAATCCTATCTACAAGAAAAAAAAAAAGAATCAGAGAAAGGCAACACAATGCAAACAAATGTCAATAGAGATCATGAAAATGTTACGTTGTGGTCCATATTTCATTTCCCTCTCTCTGGGTGTATATGGTTTTCTTCAGTGAACAACTGGAACTGGTTTGAGACAATTCTTTGTTGCAGAGAGCCATGTCCATCAGAATTGATCATCATGTAATACTGTTGTTGCTGTGTATGATGATCTCCTGGTTCTGCTCGTTTCACTCAGCATCAGTTCATGCAAGTCTCTCCAGGCCTCTCTGAAATCGTCCTGCTGGTCGTTTCTTACAGAGCAATAATATTCCACAACATTCATATACCATAATTTATTCAGCCACTCTCCAATTGATGGGCATCCCTTCAGTTTCCAGTTTCTAGCCACCACAAAAAGGGCTGCCACAAACATTCTTGCACATGTGGGTCCCTTTCCCTCCTCTAAGATCTCTTTGGGATATAGGCCCAGTAGAAACACTGCTGGGTCAAAGGGTATGCACAGTTTGACAACTTTTTGAGCATAGCTCCAAATTGCTCTCCAGAATGGTTGGATCCGTTCACAGTTCCACCAACAATGTATTAGTGTCCCAGTTTTCCCACATCCCCTCCAACATTCATCGTTATCTTTTCCTGTCATTTTAGCCAATCTGACAGGTGTGTAGTGGTATCTCAGAGTTGTCTTAATTTGCATTTCTCTGATCAATAGTGATTTGGAGCAACTTTTCATGTGACTAGAGATGGTTTTAATTTCATCATCTGAAAATTGTCTGTTCATATCCCTTGATCACTTATCTATTGAAGAGTGGCTTGAATTCTTATATATATATGAGACAATTCTCTATAAATTTTAGAAATGAGGCCTTTATCAGAACCATTAAATATAAAGATGATTTCCCAATTAGATGCTTCCCTCCTAATCTTGTCTGCATTTGTTTTGTTTGTACAGAAACTTTTTAACTTAAGATATTCAAAATTATCCATCTGGTGTTCAATTAGGAGTTCCAAGTCTTCTTTGGACATAAATTTATTCCAACTCCACAGGTCTGAGAGATAAACTATATTACGTTCCTCTAACTTGCTTACAAAGTCCCTCTTTATATCTAGATCATGAACCCATTTAGATCTTATCTTGGTATGTGGTGTTAGGTATGGGTCAAGCCCTAATTTCTTCCACACTAGTTTCCAATTTTCCCAGCAGTTTTTGCCAAATAGTGAGTATTTATCCCAAAAGCTGGGGTCTTTGGGTTTATCGAATACTAGATTGTTAAGGTTATTGCCTAGATTGTCCTGATAATTGAAAAAAAAAAACATTATTTTTAAAAAGAAGTGACTGCGGGGGGGGGGGGGGGGCGCACAGATCATACTGCAGACAGCGTTCTCTGTGAGCTCCTGAGACCTTCCCTCAGACCCAGACAAATTGAGCCTCTGAACTGGTTCGGGAGTGAGGGCTCCACTGAACACTTGGACTTCTATCAACAATCTACTCTGAAAAAACTCCGGAGGTTAGTCTCAGGGGAATTGGCCGCTGGCCGAGATCAGATGCCAGTGTGCTTGAGGCGGAAGTTGGGCTGCAACAGAGGCGGATTTTAGGCAGCCAGGAAGCCCTTGGGAGACACCTGGGCCACTGTGCTCTGCTTGCGGGCAGGTGCTTTGGCATATCTGCCTTTGGTAAAGGGTGGACTGAGAGCAGCTGAAAACGTGGTCCTAGTGCAGATCTAGCCCGACCAGCCTCAGACCGGAAGTCAACTCGGCAAAATGCCCCAGGGCAAATAGAAACTGAGGCAGTATTCCCTGCTGGTGACTGATAACCTCAACTGAAAACCATGAATAAGAAGCAGAAGAGAGCTCTCACCATAGACAGCTTTTATGGAGAGAAAGTAGAGAACTCCCTAGATCCTGAGATTCTGAAAACAATCCCAGATGAAGCCACGAAGGTGGACTTAAGCTGGTCTCCCTTTCAGAAGGCTTACCTGGAAGATTGCATAAAGAATCTCAAAAGAGAGCTAGAAGAAGAATGGGGAAATAAATTGAGATCAGGGCAACAGAGATATCAAAAACTGGAAAACAGGCCTGGTGAATTGGAAAAAGAAAACAATTCACTGAAAAACAAAATTGGTGAATTGGAAAAAATCACCAATTCACTGGAAAATAAAAATGGTGAATTGGAAAAAATCACCAATTCACTGGAAAATAAAAATGGCGAATTGGAAAAAGACAACAATTCACTAAAAAACAAAATTGGTGAATTGGAAAAAGACAATAATTCACTGAAAAATAAAATTGGCAAAATGGAAAAAGAATGCATTGAATCAAGAAATTCAATTGGCCAGTTACAAAAGGAGCTAAAAAAGATAACTGAAGGAAATAATACTTTAAAAATTAAAATTGAGCAAATAGAAGTAAATGACTCAATAAGACTTCAAGAATCAGTCAAACAAAAACAAAAAAATGAAAAAATAGAAGAAAATATGAAATATCTCCTAGGAAAAACAACTGACTTGGAAAACAGATCCAGGAGAGACAATCTAAGGATTATTGAACTCCCTGAAAGTCATGATGAAAAAAAGAACCTTGATGCTATCTTCCAGGAAATCATGAAAGAGAATTGCCCTGATGTTTTAGAATCAGAAAGCAAAGTTGGCATTGAAAGAAACCACTGATCACCTCCTGAAAGAGACCCCAAAATTAAAACCCCAAGGAATATCATGGACAAATTTCAGGACTATCGCACCAAGAAAAGGATATTGCAAGCAGCTAGAAAGAAACAATTCAAATACTGAGGAACTGTAATTAGAATTACACAAGATCTGTTAGCTTCCACATTAAAGGATCGAAGGGCCTGGAATCAGATATTCCGAAAGGCAAAAGAACTTGGATTCCAGCCAAGAATAAGTTATCCAGCTAGAATGAGCATCATCTTCCAGGGAAGAAGATGGTCATTCAATGATACAGGAGAATTTCACCTATTTCTAGTGAAAAGACCAGATCTGAACAAAAAAATTGACTTCCAAATACAGAACTCAAGAGAAGCATAACAAGATAAAAAGTAAAGACCTCATGAGAACTATATTTCTACTATAGGTATCCTTAAAGAATGGGGGTGTAATTCGATTTTTCTTTGATAATAATGGAAAGGAAATTAGAGGTGGAAGGGATACCATACTGAAAAAAAGGGGGGGGAAGGAGGCAAAATAAAGTAAAAATAAAGGTGGTAAAATAAGGCAAAATTTCATAAAGAGACATAGAAGATCTAATATAATTGAGGGAAAGAAGGGAGGGCGATGAGTGTTGCATAAACCTTACTCTCATTAGATTGGACTCTAAGAGAGTATATCAGACACATTTGGCTTCAAAGAAAGGCCTGACCCTCCTTGTGGGAAGGTGGGAGGGAAAGGAGGAAAGGAAAGGGATAAACTAATAGGATTAGGGGAAAGGTACAAAGGGGAGGGAGGGATTCTAAAGGGGGGAGGACTATTGGTGGGAGGTGGTCATCAAAAGTAAAGTGCTGGGGAGGGGAGAAGGGAGAGAGGGGAAAGGGAAGAGAAAATCATAACTCTGGGTAAATAAGATGGCAGGGAATACAGATATAATTATCTTAACTGTGAATGTGAATGGGATGAACTCTCCCATAAAACAGAAGCGGGTAGCAGACTGGATTAAAAGCCAGAATTCTACAATATGTTGTTTACAAGAAACACATCTAAAACATAGAGATACATACAGAGTGAAGGTAAAGGGCTGGAGCAGAATCTTCTATGCTTCAGGTGAACAAAGAAAGGCAGGGGTAGCAATCCTTATCTCAGATCAAGTAAAAACAAAAATAGATCTAATTAAAAGAAATAAGGAAGGAAACTATATTTTACTAAAGGATACCATAGACAATGAAGCGATATCAATACTAAACATATATGCACCAAGTGGTATAGCATCCAAATTCCTAGAGAAGAAACTAACAGAGATGTAAGGAGAAATAGACAGTAATACTATACTAGTGGGGGATCTCAACCTTGCTTTCTCAGAATTAGATAAATCAAATCACAAAATAAATAAGAAAGAAGTTAGGGAGGTAAACAAAAGGCTAGAAAAGTTAGGTATGATAGATCTCTGGAGGAAATTGAATGGTGATAGAAGGGAGTATACTTTTTTCTCAGGGGTTCATGGAACTTATACAAAAATTGATCATGTGTTAGGGCATAAATACCTCAAAATCCAATGCAGAAAAGCAGAAATAGTAAATGCATCCTTCTCAGATCATGATGCAATAAAACTCACATGTAATATAAGGCCAGGAGAAAATAGACCACAAGTTAATTGGAAATTAAATAATCCAATCCTGAAGAATGAATAGGTGAAAGAGCAAATTATAGACACAATCGATAATTTCATCCAGGAGGATGACAATAATGAGAGAACATACCAAAATTTGTGGGACATGGCTAAAGCGGTTATAAGGGGTAATTTTATATGTCTAGATGCTTACTTGCATAAAACAGAGAAAGAGAAGATCAATGAACTGGGCTTACAATTTAAAAAGAGAGAAAAAGACCAAATTAAAAACCCTCAATTAAATACCAAATTGTAAATTCTGAAAATAAAAGGAGAAATTAATAAAATTGAAAATAAGAAAACTATTGAATTAATAAACAAAACTAAGATTTGGTTTTATGAAAAAACCAACAAAATAGATAAGCCTTTAGTTAATTTGATTAGAAAAAGGAAAGAGGAAAATCAAATTGTTAGTCTTAAAAATGATAAGGGAGAACTTTCCTCCAATGAAGAGGAAATAAGAGTAATAATTAGGAGTTTCTTTGCCCAACTTTATGCCAATAAATTTGATAATGTAAATGAAATGGAGGAATATCTACAAAAATATAGATTGCCTAGGTTAACAGAAGAGGAAATAAATTATTTAAATAGGCTCATTTTGGAAAAAGAAATAGAACAAGCTATTAATCAACTCCTTAAGAAAAAATCTCCAGGGCCAGATGGATTTACATGTGAATTTTGCCAAACTTTTAAAGAACAATTAATCCCAATACTATATAAACTATTTTTAAAAATAGGGAAAGAAGGTGTACTACCAAATTCCTTCTATGATACAGATATGGTGCTGATAGCTAAACCAGGTAGGGAGAAAACTGAGAAAGAAAACTATAGACCAATTTCCCTAATGAATATTGATGCAAAAATTTTAAATAAGATTTTAGCAACGAGATTACAGAAAGTTATCCCCAAGATAATACACCATGGCCAAGTAGGATTTATACCAGGAATGCAGGGCTGGTTCAATATTAGGAAAACTATTAGCATAATCAATTACATTAATAACCAAATTAACAAAAACTATATGATTATCTTAATAGATGCAGAAAAAGCCTTTGATAAAATCCAACACCCATTCCTATTAAAAACACTGGAGAGTATAGGAATAAATGGGCTTTTCCTTAAAATGATAAGTAGTATCTACTTAAAACCTTCAGCAAGCATCATATGTAATGGAGTCAAACTAGAACCCTTCCCAATAAGATCAGGAGTGAAGCAAGGCTGCCCACTGTCACCATTATTATTTAATATTGTCTTAGAAATGTTAGCTTTGGCAGTAAGAGAAGAAAAAGAGATTAAAGGAATT
>JAJPUD010004415.1:158368-176529 GCA_023553655.1 Myrmecobius fasciatus | reverse complement strand
CCAAACTTTTAAAGAACAATTAATCCCAATACTATATAAACTATTTTTAAAAATAGGGAAAGAAGGTGTACTACCAAATTCCTTCTATGATACAGATATGGTGCTGATAGCTAAACCAGGTAGGGAGAAAACTGAGAAAGAAAACTATAGACCAATTTCCCTAATGAATATTGATGCAAAAATTTTAAATAAGATTTTAGCAACGAGATTACAGAAAGTTATCCCCAAGATAATACACCATGGCCAAGTAGGATTTATACCAGGAATGCAGGGCTGGTTCAATATTAGGAAAACTATTAGCATAATCAATTACATTAATAACCAAATTAACAAAAACTATATGATTATCTTAATAGATGCAGAAAAAGCCTTTGATAAAATCCAACACCCATTCCTATTAAAAACACTGGAGAGTATAGGAATAAATGGGCTTTTCCTTAAAATGATTAGTAGTATCTACTTAAAACCTTCAGCAAGCATCATATGTAATGGAGTCAAACTAGAACCCTTCCCAATAAGATCAGGAGTGAAGCAAGGCTGCCCACTGTCACCATTATTATTTAATATTGTCTTAGAAATGTTAGCTTTGGCAGTAAGAGAAGAAAAAGAGATTAAAGGAATTAGAGTAGGTAATGAGGAAACCAAATTATCACTCTTTGCAGATGACATGATGATATACGTAGAGAACCCTAAAGACTCAACTAAAAAACTACTAGAAACAATTCACAACTTTAGCAAAGTTGCAGGATACAAAATAAATCCACATAAATTATCAGCATTTTTATATATTACCAATAAAGTTCAGCAGCAAGAGATACAAAAAGAAATTCCATTCAAAATAACTGTAGATAGTATAAAATATTTGGGAATTTATCTGCCAAAGGAAAGTCAGGAACTATATGAACTAAATTACAAAACACTTTCCACACAAATAAAATCAGACCTAGTCAATTGAAAAAACTTAAAATGCTCATGGGTAGGCCGAGCGAATATAATAAAAATGACAATACTACCCAAACTAATTTACTTATTTTGTGCCATATCAATCAAACTCCCAAGAAATTATCTTCCAGATCTAGAAAAAATAGTAGCAAAATTCATTTGGAAGAACAAAAGGTCAAGAGTTTCAAGAGAATTAATGAAAAAAAAGGCTGATGAAGGTGGAATTGCTGTACCAGATCTAAAACTATATTACAAAGTAGCGGTCATCAAAACCATTTGGTACTGGCTAAGAAATAGAGTAGTCGATCAGTGGAATAGGATAGAATCACAAGAAAAACTAGGCAATAACTATAGCAATTTAGTCTTTGATAAACCCAAAGACCCCAGCTTCTGGGATAAGTACTCATTATTTGACAAAAACTGCTGGGAAAACTGGAAACTAGTGTGGAAGAAATTAGGGCTTGACCCACATCTAACACCATATACCAAGATAAGATCTAAATGGGTTCATGATCTGGATATAAAGAGTGATATTATAAGTAAATTAGAGGAACATAATATAGCTTACCTCTCAGACCTATGGAGACGGAATAAATTTATGTCCAAAGTAGAACTGGAACTTTTAATTGAAAACCAGATAGATAATTTTGACTATATTAAGTTAAAAAGTTTTTGTACAAACAAAACCAATGCAGTCAAGATTAGGAGGGAAGCAATAAATTGGGAAATCATCTTTACATTTAAGGGTTCTGATAAAGGTCTCATCTCTAAAATATATAGAGAATTGTCTCATATTTATAAAAATTCAAGCCATTCTCCAATCGATAGATGGTTAAAGGATATGAACAGACAATTTTCAGAGGATGAAATTATAACTATTTGTAGTCATATGAAAAGGTGCTCCAAATCACTATTGATCAGAGAAATGCAAATGAAGACAGCCCTGAGGTACCATTACACACCTGTCAGCTTGGCTAAAATGACAGGAAAAGTTAATGATGAATGTTAGAGGGGATGTGGGAAGGCTGGGACACTGATGCATTGTTGATGGAACTGTGAACAGATCCAGCCATTCTGGAGAGCAATGTGGAACTATGCTCAAAAAGTTATCAAACTGTGCGTACCCTTTGACCCAGCAGAGTTTCTATTGGGCCTATATCCCCAAGAAATCATAAAGGAAGGAAAAGGCCCCACATGTGCAAGAATGTTTGTGGCAGCCCTTTTTGTAGTGGCTAGAAACTGGAAACTGAATAGATGCCCTTCAATTGGAGAATGGCTGAATAAATTATGGTATATGAATATTATGGAATATTATTGTTCTGTAAGAAATGACCAGCAGGATGATTTCAGAGAGGCCTGGAGAGACTTGCATGAACTGATGCTGAGTGAAATGAGCAGAACCAGGAGATCATTATACACGGCAACAACAAGACTATATGATGATCAATTCTGATGGACATGGCTCTCTTCAACAATGAAATGTTTCAAACCACTTCCAATTGTTCACTGAAGAAAGCCATATACACCCAGAGAGAGGGATGTGAAATATGGACCACAATATAACATTCTCATACCCTTAATTGATGTTTGCTTACATTGTATTTCCTTTATCTGATATGTCTTTTGTGTAGATACGATTTTTCTTGCCCAACAATAAGTTTGGAAATATGTATACATATATTCGATTTGCTAAGTATTTTAACATAATTAACATGTAGTGGATATCCTGCCATCTAGGGGAGGGGTGGGGAGTTGGGGGAAAAAATCTGTAACAGAAAGCTATGTAAGGGTTAATGTTGAAGAATTACCCATACATATGTTTTGCAAATAAAATAAAATTAAAAAAAAAAAAAAAGAAGTGACTGCTACAAAGTAAGTAATGGGGGAATTAATTTTCATTGAATTTAGGTCTTTTACTCAGCAGTAGATTTCATCTGAGAAGTCTGAGCACTTGATGTTTTCTCCCAAAACTTTTGTCAAGCTCTTTCCATCTTTAATTATTGCAAAGCAAGCTATCTTGATCTTTGTTGCATGATCATGCATCCCCATGTGCTGCAGAAGCTTCACAGTACTTAGAAGCAGGACAGTGGGAACCAAATGGCTCTAGAAGAGAAAGTGAGACTGCTGACTTTGCACACAACACCCTCCCTTACTTAAATCCAATTCACTTGCAATTCAAGACAACACCTTCCCCATGTCATTGGTCCTCTTCCAGAATGAAAGAGGAACAACAACAATTTTAATAAAACAACATTAAAATAAATTTAATACACATTTATACACATTAAGCGAATTCAAGATTTGCAAAAATAAATAGTATGTGTAGTTTGAAGGGAATTGGGAAGTTTAGGATTTTAGAACAAGAAGGGATCTTAGAAGTCATTTAGCTTAATTCTCTTATTTCACAGATGGGAACATAAAGGGTCAAGTGGAAAAGCCATTGCCCTCAGATCACACAAGTAGTTAATGGAGAAGCTGAGAATTGAAATCAAGGCTTCCGACGCCAAACCCAGGGCCCTTCACATTATTCTGCACATCTCACGGAGAAAGTACATTTGAGTTAGTTTATCAAAAAGGGCAAGAACTTAGGAAGTAAAAAGAGAAAGAGAGGGAAGGAGGGACAAGAACTTAGGAAACAGAGAGGGAAGAAGGGATTTTAGGTTTGGAGGAGAATAGGAGCAAAAGCCCCTTTAGGTAAAGGGAAGGGTCTTTGCTTTCACATTTGGTAGAGTTCATTGTTTTCTTTGCTTTTCTTTCTTTCTTTTTCTTTTCTTTTCTTTTCTTTTTTTTTTTTGTGTGTAGGCATTTTTTTTTCAAGTGACTGGCTTAAGATCACATGTTAATGTTAATGTTAATAAAGATCTGAGGTGTGATTTAAACTCAGGTCTCCCTGACTTCAGGCCTTGTATGCTATCTAGGTGCCATCTAGCTATACTTCAGTGCTTTCTTTAATTTCTTTTAATTCAGGGTTGGATATAGATAGATTCTGCTGAAATAAAATTATTTCATTAATGTTTACTTCTTTTCTTTTGCATTTTCAACATGCATCTGAAGCCCACACAAAGCAGATTGGCTTAATTCAGAGTAACTTACACCTCTCCCTATCCAAGCTGTTTGAATTCCCTCAATGGCTCATTTTTTGAATTACATCCTTTGGTACCTATAACCACTACTCTGTACCACTTCCCCCTTCTTCTGCAATGCTACTGAA
Organism: Myrmecobius fasciatus; assembly: GCA_023553655.1. Taxonomy (NCBI): domain Eukaryota; kingdom Metazoa; phylum Chordata; class Mammalia; order Dasyuromorphia; family Myrmecobiidae; genus Myrmecobius; species Myrmecobius fasciatus. The sequence continues at coordinate 172,376 of JAJPUD010004415.1, read as the reverse complement.
GTATCTGATCATGTTGATAAGTAATCTGTTAACTTGAAATAATACACAGTATGAGGGAAAAATATCCTTCCTTATCCCAAATACTATAAAGACCATGCCTATAGCAAACTCAAATTCTTTGAATACAAGAGTAGATACATTCATCAAATACCTATGAAGTCAACTTTATAGATCAGTTTAGTAATTAGTCATTTGCTCTCTCTGAATAAATATTTGGGCTGGGCAAATTAAAAGGAATATATTACTTATTCTCCATTATTACTTACTTTCCCTTTCAGGTTACTCAGGAAGGGAGAACAGGCTGGAAAGAATTTTTTCCCAGATTTGTGAGGATTTTTATTTTATCTTTTTGGAGGGGAGAATTTTGTTTACAAGCCTGGAATAGACTGTCTTGTCTTTTAGGTGGGGAGAGGGGAATATTTTATCCAAGCCCAGACTGGAACCCAAGTCTGGTGTCAGAGCATCACAGAGGGAAGTGGAGACTTGATGTCTCTGGTGAATTTACATGACTTGGATGAACCAGTGAATTTTCAGATGATGAAGTAGACTTTTTGACTTGAATCAGTTTTGCTCTATCTGTCTCCATGGATTAAATTAACCAGATAACTGTCAAATCTCCATTTTAGGTTTACATATGGATCTGTACTCTAAAAGAAGGGGAAAAATCCTAAGCAAAATTAATCCATTACACTTTTTTTTAATATGTCAGACATCATAAGCACTTTGATGGACTAAGGTCATGGCTTCTAAATTCTTCCATCTGAGTTGTAATATTTCAATGTGATTATTTGGGTTCCTTGTGGCTTTTTCAATACCAAACAAATCACACTTGTATGCCCTGCACCTTAGAAGATAATAATTTGGCTTTCCCAAGTCTGATTCTTCCACAAAAACTGGCTTATTAAGAGCCATTATTTCTTCAGGTTAAAATAAAGTGCCAGTTCTTGATATTATGCAGTGGTAACTTGTCCTGGGGAGAGCATATGCTCCTAGTTCTCACATAAAGATGTTTATCATTTTTCTTATTTTTTACAGATACAAATGACTGGCAAATATTTCATCTGAGACCTTGCCAGTCAAGAGCAGCATTTATATTTATGGGTACAGAAATTATCTTTACATTACAAAGGTCTCGATTTTTCAAAGAACACTCTTTTAGATTCAAGGATTTCCATCACCTCATCTGCACATTGCATGATCTTGTACAAAAATATATATCTCTAAGTTCTAGACAAACTGAATACATTATATTCTTTTTAAGACTAGTTCTTTTTAGAAATTACTTAGGGAAATAGTTTCTATATATAATGTGCACATATTATATATCATATGTAGTATACATATTACATATGACACAATTATAAATCACCTTCAAGTGAAATATAAGGTACATACAAGTTGACAGAGGGAGTTGCCAAATTAGGAATTCCTTATATCATTATTATAGCTAGCATTTCTTAAGGTTTGCAAAGTGCTTTATACATAATATCTCTTTTTATCATTGTGAACAACTGTATAAGATACAGAAGAAAGGAAAGAAGAGAATAAGAATTGATCACATTCTTTCTATATGTCAGGTAATATACAGAGTGCTTTATAAATATTATCTGAATTATTCTTTACAACAACTCAAAGAAGAATTTGCTGTTTTATCCTCATTTTACAACTGAGGAAACTGAGGCAAACAGATGCTAAGTGACCACACAGGTAGTAAATATCTAAGGTTGGATTTGAATCTAGAACTGAGTAAATACTAATGTACTACCCTAACTTTCCAAATCACACAGGTAATTAAGCAGTAGGTTCAAGCTAGAATGCAGTTGTTTGATTCCAGTCCAACTTAATCCAATCTAATAAACATTCAGCAAGTGCCTACTGTGTGTCAGGTGCTGTGTTAAAACTGGGGATACAATTTTTTTAACTTGTGTGCATGTGCGTGTGTGTGTGTTTGTGTCAATTGAGTTTAAGTGATTTGCCCAGGAGTTACACATCTAGTAAGTGTTAAATTCTGAGGTGAAATTTGAATTCAGATCCTCCTTACTTCAGGGTTAATGCTCTATTTATTCTGCCATCTAGCTGTCCCTTGAGGATAATAAAAGAGAAAAATGGTCCCTGCTCTCAAGGAACTTACAATATTAAGGTATGTGTATTGCTGAAAACATGGGGCCAATGAGGGGAGATTTCAGGGTGGAGTTGCAATCAGGCAGAGCTGCAGATATTAAATGGAGTGAGTCTAATTTTTGCCTTTAGGAAAGCAAGGCATTGGGCATTCTCTATCCTCCAGCCCTACCATCAAAGGAGAGGTGGTCCAGGGAGGTGTCTAGTTTTCCTACTGCTCATGAATACTTAGTTTACTATAGTAGCAATCCACAATAGTTGTATGAGCCTGGTGAATTTTTATTCTTGAATTTAATATTCTTGGCCCTCAGCTTCCTCACAGTAGAAGTAGCAATAATTCGAGTTAGCATTTATATAAGACTTTAAGTTTTGCAAAATACTTTATGTAAGTTGATTCTCACCTCAACAATCTGAGTTAGGGGATATACTATCTTCTCCACTTCTGAGATGAGGAAATTGAAATATGTGGAGGTTAAATAACTTGCCCAGATTCACACAGTATTTGAATCTAGAATCAAACTCAAGTTTTCTTGACCCCAACTCCAATGTTCTATGCCTTATCCACCTAGTTGTCTCTCAGGAATACTTCTATTTGCCTCACTTATTCCGGAAACTATGTTTCTAATAATATACCACAAGGTTTCATTGTGTGACAGCATTCTACAGTGGGTTAGTAAGTAAATTATAGGCCATTGTGTATTGGAATCAGAGAGATCTGAGTTTAATTCCCATCTTGGATATATATTAGCTATGTATATGGATTATACATTAGTCAACCACAAATTCACTCAAGCTCTCAGTGTCCTTGTGGAGGAAGTTTCCTTTTTAACAATCATTTTAAAAAATTTTGAGTTCCAAATTATCTTCTTTTCTCCCATCCCTCCTTCACCATTGAGAAGGCAAGGAATATTAATTATACATATGAAGTCATACAAAACATATTTCTATATTTGTTATGTTACAAAAAAAGCCAAAACCAATACAACAACAAAAATAAGAAAAATAAATGAGAGAGGAGTATGCTTCAATCTGTACTTAGAGTTTGGCAGTTATTTTAGAAGGTGGATAGCATTTTTCATCAGGGGTTCTTTGGAACTGTTTTGGATTATTGTCTTGATCAGAGTAGCTAAGTCTTCCACAGTTTATCATCTTTATAATATTGCCTTTATTGTGTACAATGTTCTCCTTTTTCTATTCATTTCAATTTGCATCAGTTTATGTCTTTCCAGGTTTTTCTGAAATTATCTTTCCTATCATTTCTTGAAGCATAACAGTATTTCAGCACAACCCTATAACACAAATTATTCAAGCCATTGATCAATTGATGGGCATCTCCTAAATTTTCAATTCTTTGCCACCACAGAAAAGAGCTGCTATCAATATTTTTGTACAAAAGTCCTTTTTCCTTTTCCTTTTTTTCTTTTTGACCTTTTTGGGATACAAACCTAGTAATAGTATTGCTGAGTCAAAGAATATGCAGTGTTAAAGTCCTTTGTGCATAGTACCAACAATGCATTAATGTTTCTATTTTCCATATCTCCTCCAGCATTAATCATTTCCCTCTACTATCATGTTAAACAATCTGCTAGGGTGTGAGGTGGTATCTCAGAGTTGTTTTAATGTGTATTCCTCTAATCAATAGTGATTTAAAGCATTTTTTATGTAACTATTGATAGTTTTGATTTCTTCTTTTACAAACCACCTGTTCATGTGTTTTGATCATTTATCAATTGGGGAATAGCTTTTATTTTTTATAAATTTGGCTCAATTTCCCACATATTTGAGAAATAAGGCCTTTATCAGAGAAACTTGTAAAACACTACCCCCATTCCTCTCTTGCCCAACCTCCCAATTTCTTGCTTTTAATTTTGGCTGCATTCATTTTCTTTGTGCAATAACTTTTACATTTCACACAATCAAAAAAATCATTTCATTTTCCATCATCCTCTCTATTTCTTGTCTGATCATAAACTCTTCCCTTATCTGTTGATTTATGACAGGTAAATTTTTCTGTGGTCCCCTAATTTACTTATATCACCTTGTATACCTAGATCATTTACCCCTTTTGACTGAATTTTGGTATATAGTGTGAGATGTTGTCAAATTACTTTCTATTTTTTCCGGAAATTTTTACAAATGTTGAGTTCTTACCTCCCCAGCAAGAATCTTTGGATTTATTGAACACTAGATTACTTTGGTTATTTACTTTATTGTGTACCTAATCTTTCCCCTGATCTACCACTCTAGTTCTTAGCCAGTACTTGAATTTTTTTGGAAGATTATTGCTTTCTAATACAATTTGAAATGTGGCACTGCTAGATTGTATTCCTTCTGGAGGGAGTTTCTATGTCAGGAATCTCCCCAACCAATTAATTCCATTAAGCCAAATTACTCAAGTAAACCAATTGTTTGACTTAATATCAATCTCTTAAATAATACTTTAGAGTTTGCAAAGTATTTTTCACAACTATTTAGTAATTCTAATAGCATTACTCAAATTTTACAAATCGATAATAATACTGATATCCAAAATAATATAGTGCTTTAAAGTTTACTAAGCATTTTACATATGCTGTCTCAGTTTATCTCACAATGACCCTATGACATAGATGTTACTTTTATCTCCATTGCAGAGATGAAGAAACCATGAGAGTAGGAGAATTTAAGTGACTTGTTCAGAATCATACAATAAGTGTCTAAAGCAGGATTCAAGTCTAGTCCTTATGATTACACTCTACCACCCCATCTCACAGAGGGGGTTGAAGGTTTGAAGTAGACAAACTAGGGTCCTCCTGGCTCCAAGCTTTATTGATCTGAAAATAAAAGGCATAGCCTTTGGAAGATAATATATCTGGGAGGAGATATTATTATCTGGAAATTCAAACACCAGCTCTGCCAATGCCTTTGGCTAATGTTATAATTCCCACCTGTCTCTATTTTTATCCTTTGGATAACAGAAGTAGCAGCATGTGTTTTGACTCTGTAGAACACATGAAGATTATGGCTGTATGGGCCATTTCAAAAATAAATGAGGGCCTGGATTTTCTACCATTGATTTTTGGTTTAGAGAAACCTTACATATTAGAACTTTTGCCAAGGGACATAAAGGTAAAGGTCTATATGCTTTGCTTCCCGAAGGTTGAAACAGAATTTTGCTAATGTTCAGTATGGCCATTGGAATGTTGGAATCTAGTTTTCATTTGGGGCAATAAGGGGCTGGTAATTATTGCTATATCTGGGACTGTTCTGTGAAATCCAGGAATTCTAGTAAACAAGCTATGGGCCTGCCTTATTCCCAACATTTGGGTATGTACATGTAAGCTTCCTTCTGGTTTTTAACATTCATTCTCAGCTCATCTCACCTTTTGAGGAGGCCCATCAGGAGTTATCTGATTTTCCCAGCTGGGAGAGCTTTTTTCTGAGATTTCCTTCTATGTACTGTGTATATATTTTATATGTATTTAGATTTCACACATTGTTTCTCCCATTAGAACGTGAGCTTCTTGAGGTCAAAAACTGTTTTTTTTGGTATCTCTAATGCTTAATATAGTGTATTGCACATAGTAAGCACTTCATAAATACTTGCTGCTTGACTAAAGATGAAATAGGTTTAACAGAATTCCTCTGAGATGCAAAGCTCGGCTGAATACATAGGAAATATTAGTTTTCTGGGCTTTAGTCCTGCTTTGCAAATAACTAGTCATTAATGTGGGGAGGTAGAAAAATGTCAAAGATTTACAAGATAAAGATGGAAAAGTCTCTTGTCCTTTCTGAGCTTCAGTTCCCCTATTTGTTAAATGAGAATAAGTCTAACAATACCTAACTGGGTTGTGTGCAAAGTTGTTCATAAACTGTGAAAGACTCTATAAATGTAAGTTATTATTATCTGCCCACTTAAAGTAAATAATGATTTATGCTGGTCAAGTTGTCTAGGATGTGGGTTTCATTTATTTTACTAAATAAATATTTAGGAAAACCTCTAGTGGGAAGGTGACACTGATCATTTCTCAGGCAGCTGTAGTGAGTCCAAGTGAACTGGAAGGAAGAGGAGACCTAGAGTAAATTGTTTAAAAGAACAGCCAAAAATTCTTCCTATTTGACTTTGGAAAGAAGCCAGAACTATGGGTACATGTTAGTCATTTGTTGACATTCTTAAACTCACCTGTCTTAATGGTAATTCCTAGCATCTCCTAGTTTGGGCCCATTGTTGGCAGTTCAGGGAGGGGTCTCCAGCATATTAAAAACAGTTCATCAGGAGGATAACTCTCTTTGGATAGCTTGATTTTTTGGCTGTTTTTATTTGAGGGTTGAATCCTACTTTGAGAGGAGGAATATAGGGCCCATAGATTTAGATCTAGAAGGGGTCATTGATGAATTTGCATGCACTCAGGGTGCCATGATTCAATCTGAGCATCAAAGAAGTGTTGGAACTGACACATATGGGAAGGCAATTGTGGGAACTCCAAATCCAAATGGTTGAACAGAAACACTGTTCTATCAGGGTTTTCTGGGAAAGTCACTTCCATTCCCAGCATGAGTCAGGAGTCTAGATTTACTTCTTGGCTCTCCCATTAATATTCACTGTCCCTCTTGGTGAGTAATTGTATTTCTGTCTTGTACAGATTTCTAGGCAAAGTAGAGAACTCTCTCTACTTCTCTTCTCTTCCTTAACAACAGTGTTATTGTGTTGATTCACCAATAAGATAGTTGCTACAGCCTTGGCTCAGATACAACTATATGTAATCAAGGCATGGATGACATGGGCATGGAAGGGTCTCTTATATTCTGCAAAAGGTAGGGTACCTTTGGAGGTGGGAGATACAATTCATTCAAACCTAGTCAAGACTCTTGAAAGGAATTTGAGCATTTGAGGGTTCATGCTCATTAATTCTTAGCCAAATATGACTTTCCATTTCTAGGGGAGAGGCTTATAGATAGGCCATTTGGACTTAAAAGGGATAGTATTTTGATGCGTTAAGTGTATATGTGAAGAAGAAACATGTGGATTAAGTTTCCCATTCGAATACTCCTAGACTTGAAAACAGAGAGAAAAGAGCTTGGCCAAGAGTTTCTGGGATTTAGCTGAAGAGAATGCTTTTTAAAATTTAAGGAATTTGATTTCCTTCCACTTGTCTTTCAATGGCATGATGGATGTGTACATGATATAAGCACAGAAGGCAGCAGGGAACACAGGTCAGAAGTTCCCTACGGGCAGAATTGCTTCATTTTTTAAATTTAGTTCCCCACTGCTCAGCACAGCATACCACATAGTAACTACTTAAAAATGCTTAAAAACTGAACAAAATGAAGTTAATAGGATCATAAGATTTAGTGCTGGAAGGGATCTTGAAAACCATCCTTTTGGTCAAGGGAAAAGATGGATTTCCAGTTTAGAGAACCTTACTTACTTTTGTCACTTATTGCCTCAATATAGGTACGATTCATTGATTAGTATATTGGAATTAGATGATCTGGGTTCAAAACCCAGGCTCTGCTACAAAGATAACATATTTGGCTTTTAGTCTTAATATTTCTGGGTCTCAGTTTCCTTATCTATCAAAGGATAAGGATGGACAAGATACCCTCTCAGGTACCTTTCAGCCCTAAATCTATAATTCTATGATCCCTAACTGACTGAGTTTACTAAAAGGAAGGAGGATCTAGACCGTCCTCAGAGGGTCACTGTGGTTTGCAAAAATCCTAAAATTAACTAAGCAATTTTTACTGGAATGAAGGCCTGGGAAAATGAAATACCAATTATGCTGGCGACAAGTGTTCTGAGTGCCTGTGGTGTCGTTGCTTAGCTGGCTCGAGCCTAATGAGTGGTGTCCTTGCCCTTTCTGGAACAAGGCTACTACCAAGGTTTGGAGGACCCTGTCTAGACTAACACTTAAAGGAAACAAAAGGAAAAATTACTTCCCTTGAATTTTGCTGCCCAGTCCCAAGGCTATCCAATAGCCTGGGCTATGGATCACTTTTGCCTATTGGGGTATGGAATTTTCTAAGGCTGCTTTCCCTGTGGAAATGATCAGAAAAGGTAGAACTGTCAACTGCATTTGTATCTACCAGTCTCAATGATTAACCTTTTTGCCTCCCACATATGACAAGTGGAAAGAATCCTTGATCCATGGTTGGGTAATGTAGAATAAAGCTGAATTCCCAGAATGCTTTGGTTGAAAGTTAGGCCATTAAGTCACATTGCTCTCAAGCCATTAATATATCATAGGGTGTCAATCTTGTTTATATTTTCTTTATATAGAATCTTAAAGTTAGAAGGGCTGTATACTCCAACCATTCCCAGAGAAGAAGCCTGCATATCTTAACAAGTATTTATCTAACTTTGCTTGAAGACCTCCAGTGAGGGGGAACCCACTGTCTTCCAAGGCAGCCTATTCTGCTTTTGACTAGCTCTAATTGGAAACTTCTCCTGATCTCAAGCTTAATTAAATCTACCTCTTTGTACCACTCATCCATTTCTACTGATTCTCTATTCTGGGATTAACTAGAAGTCTTATCTCTCTTCCATAGAATGTCTTCAGATATTTGAAGACAATTTCCATGTTTTCTATCCAAACTGCAGTTTCTTCTTTCCAAGCTAAACTTTTTCATTTTCTTCAACCTATCATCATATGACAGGATTCTGCTTGTCCTTTTTTGAATACCCTACAGCTTATTGGTATTCTTTCTAAAATCTGGTATCCAGATCTGAACACAATACCAGAGGAGAAGAGAGAGGAATAAAGCAGGATGCTAGTCTCCTTCTCCCTTGAATCTAGGTATTTCTCAATCCAGCCCAAAATACCATTAGCTTTTCTGGCTACCTTATCACAACTTATGTGCTTGCAGTCTCTTACACCCCAGCCCCTCTCTTATTTCTAACTATGAATCCCCTATCTTGCATGTATGAAGTCAATTTCTTGAACCCAGTTGGAAGATTTTATATTTATCCCTATGAGATTTTATTTTAATAGTCTCAGCCCATTGTTCTAACTTGCCAAGATCTTTTTGGATCCCAACTCTGTCATTCAGCAAGCTTAGCTATCCCTCCCAACTTTGTGTCATCTGCAGATTTGATAATGATACTGTCTGTGCTTTTATCCAAGTAATTATTAAAAATGGTAAACAGCACAAGACAAAGCACACACCCCTGGGGTACTCTTCTGGAAACCAGACAAGCTGACATCAAACCATTACTGGCTGCTTTTTGAGTGTGGCTAATCAACCAGTTGTGAGTGGAACTGTACTATTGTCTAGCTCACACATCTATGAATGGAGAACTAATTGAATATAGGACCACACAGAACAGATGTTCTGAAACAAGAACAATAGTGTTTGGGAATAGCAGACCATTGAGATATGGAGATGATTTTTCCTCTATAATTCCTAGAAAGGTCTAAGAGGAATCTGAAGGGTTCAGATTCAGTTAGCCTGATTTCCCTCTTCTTTCTCTCAGGACTTTTCTTTTTCACTTTATAGCAGTACTCAAGGACTGAGGTAGGGGAAAGTATCTATGAACTTACTTATAGCCCTAAGTAAAATATCTTCTTCAAACTAACTTCAGATTGGTTGGGTGGTAAGAGGTCTTCTCTCCCCTTGGGCCTTGATGGAAGGAACATATCTTGCAGAAAGATGCCCTCCTTTATCATCAAATCATAGAACTTCAGAGCTAGAAGGGATCTGTGGGAGCATGACATTTAATCAGTCACTATATTTCATAAATGAGATACCTAAGCTCAATATAAGCAAAGAGATTGTTATAGTGGAAACAGTGGTGAATTCTAGTCAGAGGACCTGATTCAAATCTGCTTCTTACTATGTGACTTTGAGTTAATGACTTTACTTCTTTACATTCTAGCTATAAAATCAGTAGGTTGAACTTTCCATGCCATATTTCTTCTCTATGAATCAAAAACTGATAGTTTAATCCAGTATAAATAATAGAAATGATTTTCAAATTTCTCTAAAAACCTTAAAAATAAAAAGACTCCAAAAATTATAGTGTTACTTAGGGTTAGTCTATGTAGTGTCCAGAAGGGCATGATTAATGATATAATTTCCTGAGTGTTCACAATAACTTTTAAAAAAAAACTTACAACATACACACATAAAACAAAAACTCAAACAGGTAATTAAAATGCTTCCCATTTCTAATGAGAGGTCTCTTTGGAAATATGGCAGGCAATATCCATGCTTAGCTTCCTACTTTTTTATTAACTGACATGTCAAAGAAGAAAGCCATATCATTTTTATGTTCCCATGGAGCACAAACTAATTTTGGGTATTTTAGGCCTGAGAGATTTATGGGCAAACATCAGAAACTTCTCTTGGTCTCCTAAGAGAGTAGTAACATTCCAAGAATTGGATGGATTTAGTATCCATCCTATTTAAAATATGGGTTCCTGTTAAATATGTGGGTATCCCTGAGTAACCTTTTATTATGTCCTAGATTTTCCTTTAAACAAGCCATAGAAAATGTCAGGATTTTTTGGTATGTTTCCCTCACTAATTGGGTCACCTTAGAGATGACATCTTTGCTGTCCTGATGGAGGACTCCCTGGATCACAGGCGCCTCAACCACACCATGCCACTAATTTTGACCATTGAAACAGAGGGCTGCCTGAGCATCCATGGCCATTTCAGTGGTAGGAAAATATAGTGGTGCCTGGGAAATTAGACTGCGGTGGTAAATCTAAGGTCCCTTTCTCCATCTTCCTTGGGTGAAGGCCAAGAACTGGAAAAGAAGGAATAAAGGGAGGAAATTGAAGTTTCAATTGCATACACAAAATGCTCACTGATGGTAAAACATGAGATCATATGGTTTTATGACATACGTTAGTGATTAACTGGTTAAAATTCCTGGTTGTGAGAGGAGGCTGTCATTTCTTAAGAGATGATAGCTAAGGGAAAACAAAACCATAATACCTATTCTGATCAATTAGTTTCTTTCCAGAGAAAAGAGATCTTTCAGAGAAAAATGTTCCCTAGAAGTTGAGGAGAAATGGGAATCTTTTGTATCTACAAATCCTTCTTTCTTATCCCCATCCTTTACTCCCCACTTTCCAAGATTTTTTGTGATCCAGTTTTAAGAATTTAATGTAACTATTATCCCCAAGAGTTCTCTGGTGCTGGCCCTCATCACCATTCACCTGGACTATAATAGCTACTTAATGAATCTTCACATGAAGCCTCTTTCCATTCTCTAACCATCTTCTACAGGGCTGACAAACTGACATTACTAAAGCAATAATAGCTACTCAATGAATCTTCACATGAAGCCTCTTTCCATTCTCTAGCCATCTTCTACAGGGCTGACAAACTGACATTACTAAAGCAAAACTCTGAACGTAGACTTACCTGCTAAAGAATCTTTAGTGGCCTTTTAGTCTCTAAGATAAAACCAAAAAAACTTGCCTTAGCATTTAAAACCCTTTACAGGGTCTAGCCTATCCTTCTAGGCTTTTAATATATTCTTTCCCTCTTACATAGACTTTACTCCAAATAAACTAGTTCTTTCTTCTGAGACTTTGCCTTTTCACAGATTAGCTTTCATGCCTGGAATAATTTTTTTTTCTCACTTTTAATTCGCATTAACCTTAATTCCCTTTAAACTTCAGTTCAAGTGGCACCATTTTCAAGAGCCTTTTTCCAATTCTTACAGTTGTAAGTCCCCATCCTCCAAATCATTTTGTGTATTCAATATTTACTTATCTGCAAATATATTTTGCCACTTCAGTCATTTTAAGACACTCCTTAAAGATAGGGCTTATCTTATTTGATGATTGCATTGTCAGTTCCCAGCAGAGCTTAAATCTTTCCTGATTGATTGATTAATGGGAGAGCCAAAATAACAACTATATCCTTGTGACTGGTAATGGGATAACCCCTATTCTCATATTTTTAGGTATCTAAAAGAGAGCACTACACATGAGCCAGGGAGCTAAGAGCTCATCTTGTACACCATGGGGATTAATAGCAATTTTACCACAGCTTTACAAGACTCCTTTGGGACTCTACCCAAAGGTAGAGTCCTAAAACATAATCCTGTTTTTCTAATCCAAGGTCTAATCCAAGTCCTCGGTCCTTCAGGGAGCTATTCAGGATTCTTGTAGTCCACATCAATTTCTTCCTTCTACTTTTCTTTCCTTGCCACTTCTTTGGTGCTGATCCTAAATTGTCTTTTGTTACCAAGAACAAAGGACTATATCTAATATTCCTTTTATAGTTCTCTTCCCAACTGTGTCTAGTGAGGAATTGAGTGTATAATATATACTTGTTACGTAGATTTGAGTTTAGCTACTTCTCTCTGTTTCTCTTTCAGCTACTTCTCTCTCTGTTTCTCTTTCTCTGTCTTTCTGTGTTTCTGTCTCTGTGTTTGTCTTTCTCTTTCTCTGTTATAGAAACAAGCTGATGAGGTTAACAGTGAATTGTAAGGTCAGTATGAGCAAAAGTATGATTTTGCAGCCAAGAAAGAGAGTGGCTAAATGAAGCCATGACATGTTGTCTAGGACTTAAACTTCCAGTGGCCCTGGCAACTGTCTAAGACTAGGGTTATAGACCAGGCACTGATAAGCATTGGCAAAAAGTAATACCTCATTGGAAGATCTTTATATCAATGAAATAATAGATCTGGTCTCCCTCAAAAAAGTGTCTAGAACAGCAAAGTCAAAAAAAGTAGGCCCTCAATCACAAATAAAGTACCATTCTCAGTTCTTGGGACCATCATCAGAAAGGACATTGAAAAACAAATGTCCAGAAAATTCAGCCAGTAGAGTTAGGTGCCTCTTCATATGAAGATAATTTTGAGGAAATGGATTAAATTTAATGTGGAAAACAGAAGATTGGGAGAGATAGGTGTGTGATTGCTGTCTGAGCATTTTCAGTAAAGTCTTGGAGTTAAAGGGATGAGGTTTCTTGTAGCTGATCCCAGAAAGAAGAGCTAGAAGTAACAAGTAGAAGTCATAAGGAGACATAATTAGGATTAATATAAAGGAAAAACTCTTAACCATTAGAGCTAGACAAGACTGGAATGGGCTGTGTGCCGGGGCTGGGATTGGGAATAATGGGTTTTCCCTCAGTTGAGGTTTTAGTTGAAGGTTGGAAAGTATACTTGTTGGATCTATTGTCAAGAGGATTTTTGTTTACACATCAGTTGGATAGTTAGAGTTGCATTATAGATAGAGGGCTTGCCTCAATGAGGAAAAATTGGTTCAATTCCTGCCTCTAACACCTATCTGCCAGGTAATCTTGTTTAACTCTCCCAAAGGATTTAAGGGACTGAAGTGCTTAGGCCATTCTCTATGTTTGTAAATTGCAGTAAAAGTGAGGACTTGTATGGTAGAGGGAGTTTCTCACCAAAAGTTTTCTATATAGATAAAATCAAAAGTTGAATTAGACTCCTTCCAATTGTGAAATTCTTTAATTCTGTCTCTAGTTATGAGAACTCATTACATCTTTCAAATTAGGTTTATTCTTTTCAATGTTTTTCTAATCAATTCAAGAAACCAAGTGTTTTCAGTGTGCAAGTTGGTCTGTTTTTCTAGAAAATGCTGAAATATTTAAGAAATGTCACCAGCAGTTAAATTAAATTTTATTGTTTCTTTCCATGGGATATATGGAGCCCTAAAGGACAGTTTAACTTAGGTTTGACATTGGTTTATGAACTTACACAGACAATGTAAAAGTGTGCTGCTTTGAAATGATCTGTTTTTTGAATGGGCAATGAGGGGATAAAATCCATTTGTTTCTTGAAGATTTCAGTTTCAACATCTAACAGGTAAGGAATTTGACTCCTTTCTGATCATATTTCATGGCCACCATAAGTGACTGCTTGGAGACTTTTGCTTAATTACTGCAGCTGGAGAAAGTTGGGTGTATTCCAAATCCATGATAT
>JAJPUD010004415.1:125564-158268 GCA_023553655.1 Myrmecobius fasciatus | reverse complement strand
TATATATATATATATATATATATATATGCTTTTACATATAATATTCATGTGTGTGTGCATCTTCTCTTGTTTGAGGGAAAAAAGGATAAGAATTCTCCATTGCTCCCAGAATTTATCTTTTGCCTCTTCTTTTTTCCCTTTCACTCTCTAATTGGGTTCTGACAAGGTTCTATAAATAGTAAATTCTCCCAAAGGATTCTAGGACTCGATCTTAATGAATTCTATGAAAATAATCATATTATGTTACATTTCATATGTAAGTTGGAAAAAAATCTATTACAAACATAAGCCCCTTCTTCTTTCCATCAACCCTGTGAAATCCCAGTGAAATGTTCACCTTATAAATGAATAAAAAAATTCAGAGAGATTATGTGATTTTCTCCAACTCAGAGAGTGAAAGAAGTTAGAGTGAAACCCAGAGTTTCTAACCCCATTCCTCAATTTGATTATGGTAGCCCAGGCTGGAGATCAGGGATGAGTGAAGAAGGGTGGATGAAGAATATATATAAGTACTACTAATGCCTCCCTGGAGAAACCATAGGTCCCCCACCATCCACTTTGTAATATTGCTACTTTAGGAAGACTGTATGAAAGAGAAGAGAAGCTTTTGTGATGGTTGTTTGAGTTTTATCCTAAAGAAAAGAAAAAAAAACATTGGCCTGAAGGTTATCTCAGGCTTGTTTGCTAACTCAGTATATAGGGGAAAATGATATCAAGATGGAGAGTTAAGGAGCATATCAACTATTCTCATTTTAAACATTGCCCATAGTGGGAAAATCAAAGGCAAGGCATGATTATTTATTATAATATTTGATAATAAATGTTTATTTGAAAGAGGGATTAGCACATAAGAATTAACTATGGATAGAGGGGGATAATGTAAAATGTTCTGAAGACATTGAAGAATGCTTTTAAAGTACATGCACTACCTTGGGGATAACTCCATATCTTGTTAATAATAGTTTGTGGAATTATAACTGAATTGATTTAGTTATTTAGAAAGAGGTCTGAGGTTGCTATGTTGAGGCAGTATTTCCAATACATTCTCTGTTACAGAAACTGCATGGCAGGATGGAAGGTCTTTTAGAGAATTGGATGACTGAGATTTGAGTTCCAATTATAAGATGCATGACTTTGAGAAATCTACAAGAAGCTAATAATGCTTGATTTATCTATTTTACAGAGCTGTAAGGATAAAATAAAGAGGATCTATTCATATACCCTGTAAATATAAAGCAATCAAGTTGCATCCCTATTTGTTAAAACTTAATTTATTCTTTACTTTTTTTTTTTTTTGGCTGAGGCAAGTGGGGTTAAGTGACTTGCCCAGGGCCACACAGCTGGGAAGTGTTAAGTGTCTGAGACTAGATTTGAACTCAGGTCCTCCTGATTTCAGAGCTGGTGCTCTATCCAGTGCGCCACCTAGCTGCCCCTATTCTTTACTTTTAAAAAGCATTTGTTAATTCATTTAACAATCTTTAAGTACCTATGTAATCTATGCAAGAAACTTCAAATACCACAAGTCTATTATTCTTTTAATAATTATTAATATTTTTATTGGGCAAGACAGAGGGGAAACATCATGGTCCAGGGGAAAAATGTTGAATTTTAGATTCATAAGATCCAAGTTCATGCTTCACTTTTCCTGTTATTGTTGTACTACTTTAATGTTATTGTTGTCCAGTCATTTCAGTAACATCCAACTTTTTCTGTTCTCATTTAGGGTTTTCTTGGCAAGATTACTGGAGTGGTTTGTCATTTCCTTCTCCAAATCATTTTACATATGAGGAAACTGAGGCAAACAGGATTAAGTGAGTTCATCAGTATCACACAGCCAGCAAATGTCTGAAGCTAGATGTAAACTCAGGGAGGTAAGGTTTTCTGGTTTCAAGCTCAGCACTCTACCCGCTGTGCCACCCAGCTGCCCTTACTCTTTCTACTTTTATGTCTCTGACAAATTGATTTAATCTCCTTGCTTCTCAGTTTCCTCATCTGTTAAATGAGGAGGTTGTTAGATGGCCTCTAAAACCCTTTTTAATTTTAAATCTATGATAAAATATCCTTGTGATAATATGGACTTGAGTTCTTTAAAGTTATGTGAATTTCTAATGCATTTTCTTGAGTTCCTATGAATTCTAATTTTGCTACCCCTTCATTTGCCAAGACTGATAATCCTCCTGGGATTCCAATTTGGTTATTTACTATAAGAGGATCTTCTTGGAAATCACATTAGTCTTAATAACTAGGAGTCTTAGAAACCAGTTAGGAAGGAACCTTATTATCTATGGTTAGGCTTGATAGGTGGTCACCTACTTAAACTAGGAGTTAATTTCTCAGTTTATCATATATAGGTCCTCAATGATCAGGTCTCAGGAAGACCTATTCACCTTATGTTGTAAGAGCTAGAGTAACAGTATACAAGAGAAATATATCTGTGTGAACTGGATTCTATGTTGGCCAGCTAGCATATTTTCTTTATGAAATGGAAACCTACTTGAAAAATCTAGTTAAGACCATAAGCTTGTTTGGTGAACAGAGACTCAGATGAAAATAATTTGGATGGCCTCAAGGGATATTTCCATTGACCTAAGTGAGCTTGATGAGTCACCCTTCTCCATTATAGAGAATAGATCTGACAAATAGACTGGAATATTTATTTCTCCATGGCACTTTCTTCTGGATGGCACCATAGACATACAATGTGCCATTCTTTATTCCATTTTCTAGATAGAATATCAATTCACACTTTATCATTTTCCTATTCCTTTCTCTCTGAAATACCTTCATATTCTTACTACATTTATATCCTGTATAAGCCCATGATAATTTATATTTAATACTATACAGTGCTCAATGGGAGAGTTATAGAATGTATTAAATTCCATTAGACAATTTAATTCAATTACCAGTGAATGGTACACCTATTCTGTGTGGAGTATTATTCCATATTCAAGAGAGATTTTCACATGAATGAAAAGTAGAATAGGTGGTCTTCAAAGATATTTCATATCCTCTCACTTGTAGTCTTCAAGCAAAGACTGGATGACCATTTACTTGGTAAATTGTAGGGAGATTGTTGAGGTGTGGGTCGGACTAAATAATCTCCCAAATCCATTCCAAGGTTGAAGATTAGCATTTATTTAAATGAGAAACTGATTTTACTATAAAAGAGTATTAAAATGTTTATGCTTTGTTGATCTTTCAAGAGAGTTAGTTCAGGAGAAATTTTCTACTTTTTCTTTCTATTATTTAGGAATAACTTTAGGGCAAAAGTGGAAATCCAGAAGCTACTTGAATGAAAGGATAGATCCTAGTAGCTTGGAGTTCTCCAGCTTACCTTATGTCTTCATTCCCCATTACACAATGCAGGCATTTTTAGAGTAAAGGGAAGGTTCAATATATGTAAAGGTTTTGTCTGCCACACACATATAAGAGTTAAAATGTGCGTCGACATGAAAATGCCCTTATCCCCTAAATTTAGCAGTTCCTTGATTTTTTTCTCTCCCCACTCATTTGCATGGAAGAGGCAAAAGCTTTTTGTGATTGAAAAACTGGGAGAGGTTTAAACCTTGAGAGCTCTTGAAAGATTACAGAAAGGGTGATATCTAAATAACTTCTCACTTATAGTACAAGGAGCAAAAAATTAAATGTGGAATAAAACAGACTTTCTGATCTTAAGTCAGATTAAAACTTTACCAGAGTTCAAGTAACAAATTTAAGTCCAAGGACACCAGCTTCTATTGGATTAATTTGAGCTCTGAAGAACTTGTTGCTTAGGGTGAGAAAACTCCTTCTAAACAAGACAAGCCCATTTTTGCCCAGACACAAGAATACTCCTTAAGGAAGGAAAAGCCACTGAAAAAGTTTTGGTTTTCTTTTCTTCCCTACTGTGTTGATTGTATATGTTAGAGACCTTCCCAGCTACTTCTTTGAATTCTCCATAACAAAAAAAAAAAAAAAAAAAACACCGCTGATTGAGCACTCATGGGGTTCAACTGACACTTTATTTTGCTGCATTGACTCATGTGACATCGAGTATATTTTCAGTGTTTTTGGGAGGGTTCATCTTATCCACAATTTAAGTTCTATCAGCCTCATAGAGGGAGTTCCCTTCCTGTCTTGGCCAATATCCTCCTCTCCCCCTCCCCCCCCCCCAGCTATTGCCTTTCTATAATTTTCTTTAGAAAAGGGGACAGCATGGCATGGTGGACAGAATATTGAGTTGGAGTCACAAAGTTCTGATGCATACTAACTGTGTGACCCTGGATATGCCACTTTATCTCTCTGAACCTTTTAGACCCCAAACTGATTCTACTACCTGATACTACTTAGTTTGATAGGTAATAGCTGTCCTAGAAGTCATACAGTAGAAACTTGGTCATCATCTCTTTCTTTTGCAGGCAAATGCAATTTCAAATATTGTGAGGAATATATAATCAAATGATTGAGGGGAAAAAAACTAAACCAAACCACTTTGCTAACATAAGCCCTTAGAAATAGGTGATCAATATTCCAAACTCAGCATCCACTTAGAGCCTGGTTACTGATATAATCAATTTCAGTAGGAATTATCTTCCCTTATACAAAGGGAATCAAGTCATGTTGTCTTCATGAAGGCTGATCACATAGTGCATAATAAGGTTTTAACTGAATGAAGTCTAAAGGAGGAAAGATACCATGAATAGTTCATCAGGAAAACAGGACAATAAACTATCAACTAGCTTAATGGAACCAGTCACCTGCCTCTTCCAGGAAGCCGCCTAATTCAATTTCTCATCCCATGACAGACACTTGGGATCAGGGATCATTTCTAGAAACTGCTGCAGCACCTGCATTGAATTTTGATTTTCTCGGTTTCATGTTCTTTTTCAACAGCACACTCAACATAGATAATCAGTTCAGAATGAAGGCTTCATTATGTGGGTGCTCCACTAAGCTGGGAGGAAATGAATTCAAAATAGAACAAAATTAACCAAGCTCTTACCTGGCAATGGTCAACCTGACTTATTATAGTTCAGAAACAACAAATGTGTGTTGCTTCAAGTTTTCTGAAATAACCAGGGTTTGATGGAGCAACCAATATGTGGAAGCCTTAACATGGAAACCACATTTTCCTGGGTAGACACAAAGAATAAATCTGGCCCTCTATAAGAGACAAATGTTATTTTCTTTTCTATATTTTCCAGACAGTTACTTGGTTTCATCCTGGGCTCCAAATTCCTAATCTCTTTGTTTTTAATGGAGGGATGTTTCACATCTTTGAAAGTGACCCACCTTTGTGAATGACTCAGTTAGCATTCTTGGGGATATCCAAACCACCCATCTTCCTTTCCTGCCTCCTCTACTCACTCTGCCCTCCTATAGTAAAGAAGGGTTATTTAAGAACTTTCTCTAGGCCCTGTGGTAATATTGAATAGCAGTAGCTGGTTCCAGTCTGTGAGCAAGGGCAGTGTACAGTTACAGGAGTAAGGAGCTTCAACATTTTTCTTGCTTGGCCTGACATTCCAGTGAGCTGCTTGGGTAAACAACATCTAGACTTCACAGGCTTTGAATATGCTTCACTCACTGTAGACAAGGGGGATCATTGGAAATGACGAGTAATTTTGAATAAACAGGATATTTCTTGTCGAGTTCAATGCAGAATTTCCATGGCATATGTTTGAAATTTTCAAGGCTGTGAATCTAAGGAGACAGGGGCTTCCAGGATCAGGGAGCTGAGTCTGAACAAGGCCAAAGAGTAAGATTTCCAAAAAAATTAAATAATCTGGGTAATACAGGTAACACTTACCACTTAGAGGCCAAAATCTTGCTGGAGGTCTTTTGTGCAGAGTTAATTGGATCCAGCTGCCACCTTCCTCCCTTCCATGCCAAACAGGACTTAGTCATGAATTTCTTTTCTTAAAGTTTGATAAGTAAGATATTTCACTTATTTTTGGAAGAGCTAATTTTTGGTGTTCTCATGGGCATGCTGGTACTCCTTCAGTCTTGTTGAGTCTATTAAAAACAGAGTCATATATTTCCGGCTGAAAAGAACCTCAGCAATCATATAGTCTAACCCTCTTATTTTATTGATGAAGACACTAAGTCACAGTGATCTGAAGTGACTTGATTAAAGGGGCACAGATAAAAGAAGGAGGAAGGATTTGAACCCGAGACTCAAATCTAGGAATCCTTCCACAGTACCCCACTTTTCTAGGGTGGTGAAATCTGATATAGTTTGGCTTCAGTTCATGTTGAAATTAAATCTATTAGAAAATGAGAGAGAGAAGTAAAGGATTTGCAGACCAATTCTATGTAAAGATGAATAACCAAGGAATTTTTCTTATAAGTAAACCAAAGCTAAAAAGCTAAAGATTGATTAGCAAACCAAAGTTAAAAAAAAAAAAAAGGATGAGTTGCAATCTGCATGGTTAGAGGGAATATTCATATTGATGACCATAAATTCCTCTAAGGATCCAAATTACTGAAACCAAAATGTGGACTATTTTTTTAAACCTATATCTTGGAAAGGAATATCAGAGAAGTAATTCAGTGAAAAGATCATTGCACTTAAAGTCAGGAAACCTTGAGTTTGAGTCCTTCCTCACACCCTATGTGACAATGGGTAAGTCACTTCACCTCCCTCAACCTCAGTTTTCTTATCTATAAAATGGGGATAATCAAAATTCCTAACTGACAAGGTTGTTGTGAGGATCAAAAGAGAAAACACATTTAAAGCACTTTATAAACCTTAAAGCACTATTAGTTATTATTGTTTTTAATGACATTAAATCTCAATTTATATCTTACAAAAAGCCCTCTCCAACTAGTTTAGTCCACACTGATCTTCCCTTCACTAAATCTCCATAGGGATCCTTAGTCAGGACACAGAGTCTCTCAAAGGACTAAGAATCACTATAGATATTTCAAGCAGGTTTGATTATCTGTGACTCTATTTTGGGGTTTTCTTGGCAAAAATATTAGAGTAATTTACCTTTTTCTTTCCCAGATCATTTTATAGATGAGAAAGTGAGGCAGACATGTTTAAGTGACTTGCCCAGTATCATATAGCAATTAAATGTCTGAGGATTTGAACTCAGAAAAAATGATTCTTCTTGGCTCTAAGATCAGTGCTCTATTTACTAAACCATCTAGGGGTAGGTAGGTGGTATAGTAGCAGATAGAGTGCCAGTCCTGGAGTCAGAAGGACATGAATTCAAATATAGCTTCAGATACTTACTTGCTTTGTGACACTAGGTAAATCATGTAATTCTGTTTGGCTCAGTTTCCTTATAAGTAAAATAAATTGGAGTAAAAAATGATGAATCACTCCTATATCTTTTCAAGAAAACACCAAATAGAGTCTAGGATTGAACATGACTGAAACAACTCAACAATAGCAACAAAAAAAAAGGGATTTAGAAAAAAAGAGATTGGTTTTAAGATGAAATGACACTAAGACTTTTGGGAAATACTATTTAATGGTCTTTATATCAGTTTGTCTATTTTCCTCTAATCACCACATCATCAATTTATGATTAACTTAGAGGTCATCTAGTATAATCCTTCCATTTAACAGATCAAGAAATTAAGGCCTAGACAAAGGAAATGGCATTCCTCATGATCACAAGATAATAAGTGACATAAAATTTGTTCATGTCTTTTGACTCCAGAATAAAAGCAATTTGCATTAACCATTTGATATGCTGATCTTTCTTCCCCATCTTTATTCTAAACTCCTTGAGATTTTAGAGAGAGTCCTCCCTGGACTTTTTCTGATCCACTAACCTAACTCTTCCCACCCCAGTCTGGCACAAGGCTGAGTATGTTGCAAGACTCCACAAATACTTTTTCTTAGTGAGAGTGGTAACAAGGAAGGCATATTAGACTGAAATTCAGGAGGAGTTATCTATCTATCTATCTTTCGGTAAGTTGTTGAAACCATACATTTCTCAGTTCCCTTATCTGTCAAACAAAAGAATTAATCTAGATCATCTCTTAGATCTCTTGCTCCAATATTCTATGATTCTGTACTAAGGTAAGACATACATCAGGGCTGGAGCTCCTTGGTCTTTCACTGAAAATAGTCAAAGGATGGGGCAACCAGCACAGGTATATCCGATACCTCCCCCAAGGAGTGGGCCTAGCCAGTTGGTTTGCCAAGGTACTATCAACTGTTTCTAACATCATAGTGAGGGACTCGTGTTACTCCCATCATTCCAAGTGCAGAATTCCTAGTGAAGACAGATGAACTCAGTGCAAAGGAAGGCTATTAATTGATGATAATGATGGTAATGGGATACAGCCATAACAAAACTAAGTTTAATGCAAATGGAAGTGAGTTTGCTCTGATTGTAAGTAGAAGAGCCTAAATTATTTGCAAAGTCATATATTTCCAAAATTATACATTAGAAAAACAACTAACCATGTTTGTGTAGCTTTGGTTTTCAGCATCAGTGATGGATCACAATGTTTTTTTAACTGGATTTGTAACATGCTTTCAACAGTATCTAAAAGGGATTTTTCTCACTGTCAAAATAAAAATTCTCTAAGGGAATATAGTATTTTCTACTAGGGCAGTGAAAAGAAGATTGCATGGAATTATGTGACCTCATAGTAGCTTTGATTCTGTTGCTGTATGACTGTATGACTTTATGAAAATTATTAAAATCTCTTAGGCCTCAGTTTACTCATTAAAGAGGTTGGAGTCATAGCTCTTAAAGCCTATGAAAAGAACTCAAGGTTATTTTTTAAATGTCATCAAACTCTTAACTTAGCATCCACATATTATTATAAGCAACATTTTTTCCTCCTGTTAATTTTTCTTCTGTTTTTAGGCCTCTTTTCATCTTATCCTTTCCTTCATAGTCATCAACGTGTCATCAGAATTTAACATCTTGTAGGCTTCTCAGTCACATTCACTGGTAGACATATGAGAAAGTCACCCGTGAATCATTGGTATAAGATCTTTGCATTTTTTGAATTATTTTCCATGCTGAAATAATTTAACCAAAGAAATTTTATTTCCCAATCAATGTGAGTCCTGGGAAGATTTAATAAAATCCTATTTAAAATATTTTAAAACCAAGTTGGTTTTCTAGAATTGAAATTTAACTCTGGTGGAATATTTTAAATGTTAAGGTTCAGTAACAGTGGTGCTCTTTATTTTCATAATATGTAATCTTCTTTATTATTTTGATGGCTTGTAGATGCCTTTATAGATGGCAGTTAGATGACTTGATGAGTACAATACTGGGCCTGAAGTCAGCTAGATGACTTGATGAATAGAATGCTGGGCCTGAAGTCAGAAAGACTTGAGTTCAAATGTAAATTAGATATTTAATATGGCCATGGGCAAATCCCTTAATCTGCCTGCCCCAGTTCCCTCAAATGTAAAATAGAGATGATAATAATTGTGTTTATCTCTGAATATTGCTGTGAGGATTAAATAAGTGTAAATTGCTTAGCATAGTATCTAACAGGTAGGTACATCCTTTCTTCTTATAACAGACTTGCTAGGGTGGCAAGTTTCTGTTAAGGGAAACAGAATATTAAGGTATTAAAGAGATGTTTTCTGAGTCAGAAAGACCTTGGTTCATGTCCTAACTATGATACATATTGGCTATATGACCTTGAATAACTGCCCCAGGAAACACTAAGGGTTGCAGAGTAGTAGCTGAATAAATTTGCAAGGAGTTTCTTTCACTATGCATTTCCCTGAAATAATGAAAGGTTCAGACTAAATCCCTCCAGACAAAACTTTGCTATAAAAAGGATTGTTCCTTCTATAAGATCATGGTTTAACAATTTCTTCACTCTTCTTGAAGTTAGTCTTGATGTGTCCAAATGTGGAGACTTTCTGCTTTGTGGATTATATTTAACAAATGCTTAATATTGTGCCAGACCCTATCCCCTGTTACTTACCAGGTTTTTAGGTTATCTTTTCTTACTTCCATTTGATAAATGTTCAGGAGATACAAATTAATTTTGCTATAAGTCTAAGGAAGAAACATAAATCTTTAAAACAAATAAAAGTCTAAGAATGTATTTCAAAGACAAAAATAAAGTATTTTAAAGATACTGATTAATTTGGATCTCTGCTTATTTCCATTGGCATGGATTTTGAAAATTTACTGCATTTGTAAGAATTAAATAATAAGGGGCAGCTAGGTGGCGCAGTGGATAGAGCACCAGCCCTGAAGTCAGGAGGACCTGGGTTCAAATCTGGTCTCAGACACTTAACATTCCCTAGCTGTGTGACCCTGGGCAAGTCACTTAACCTCAATTGCCTCAGCAAAAAGCAAAAAAAGAATTAAATAATAATAGCAATTATGTAGCACTTTAAAGTTTACAAAGTACTTTATAGGCATTATTTCTTTTCATCTTCAAAATAATCCTGCTTGTGGGTAGGTAACCATTTTACAGACAAGAAAAGCAGGGCTGAAGAGTAGCAAAGTGACTTCTCCAAAGTTATACAGGATCATATATAGATCACTTGCCCAGGTCCTATCAGGAACAGGATTTGAACTTATTCCCATTGTACCATCGGGCTATATGAATAATACCTGAAAAGTATGATCTATATTGATCAATGGATTTTATTAGAGAAAATATAGATTTTGTGTGTGTGTGTGTGTGTTTGTGTGTGTATTTCGTGGTAAAACTGGTGAAAACCAACTGTCAAATATATATGTAGAATTTTAGCATTTCATACAAATTAATGTGCCTTTAGGAAGAGTGATAGAGCAAGGATAAATACTTGAGATGTGATTTAGAATCTCTACCAACAAAATAAGGATTATTACTTTGGAAATGGCTGATGGATATGAGAGTTATAATACATCTTGTCATGAAAATCCTAGTGGCTATAAGTCACAGATATACTCTGGTACCCTTATAGGAGCAAACCATGTAGCTACTTCTCATCATGGTAGTCTGAGTGGGATGAAATATGGGCAGGGAAATAGGCCCAAGTAGAAATTTTGTAAAGTGTTTTCTTTGAAACTATTTGATCACTTCAGGATCATTTTAAAAATACGGGAATGTGGCTAGCCAAAGAAGAGAAGACTTTGAGAAGATGAGACAGTTGTTTTCAAGTATCTAAAAGATCATCTTGTGGAAGAGATATTAGGCTTATCTTGATTGCCCTTAAAGGTATGAATAAAAATAACCTGAATGGAAGTTACAAAGAAGCAATTTCAAGATCATTGTTAGTAATAAAACAAACAAATAAAAATAGCTTTTCTAAACTTTAGAACTATTCATAAATGTAATGGGTTGCTTGAAGAATTGTTGGGTTCCTCTTCATAGAAATATCTTTAATTAGAGGCTTGTCAGTAATATTAAACTAGAGATACCATCCAGGTATGGGTTGCCCTATGTGACTACTCTAGTCCTTTCCAAATCTTTCATTTGATGCTTGTGAGATATTTTTCAGTGTTCAACAAAGCAAGGTGTGCAGCATACCAAAGAAAGTGAAAATTTCAAGTGAGACTATTTGCCATCACTTCCTGTGGACTTCCCCCATTGATAAAATACAAAATGGCAGCATTTGCTACTCTAAATAAAATCACTCAAATTTGCTTGATTTGGAATGTTCATCATTCTGTATTATGATGATGTTTTCTAGTATAATGATTGTTCTTTAGAGGTGCTGGATTTAGGCAATTTCTTTTGGAGTTTTGGCAATAGTAAACAAGAGTTTCAAGTTCATCAAATGTGTTCTGTCTTTTCCCTGGCCTTGGGTCTGGCCACTATTACTCACCTAGATATTTGACTTTTGGGGAAACTGTTTGCATTATTCTCTACTTGGTAAAATGAAGAATAGTCCAATGGTTCCTTTACTTTCATTGCAATGTAAACATTTTCTTCGCTAGGTAAACAAATTAATCCTTTCCTTCTTGACTTCTTTGTTTATTGAGATGAAAGCTCTTTAAAGAAAGGGGATTCTAAAAACTCATAAACTTTTATATTTAGCTCAGGGATTGATGTAGGTGCTTAATCAATTTTTGTGCCTGCAAACTGTTTAGAAGACCAGGGTATTAGAATTTGAAGATCAACTTTGCTAATCCTCTCTTTTCAACCCAGGTATTGTGGGTTGCAGCAAATATATTGTGGTTAATTCATTTTATTCCTTAGCTTTGAGATGAGAACTTCAGTAGCTTAGAAGAAGAGTTTGATTCCTGTGCATTTGTAGTAGTCTAATACTAGACTATCTGATTCTAGCATCACCCAATCCAACTCACTTTTTTAGATGCCTCTAAATTAATCTTCATAAAATAGCAATTTCAACAGATGATTCCTCTCATCAGAACCTTTTAGTGACTCTCATTTATCTATGTGATAAGTACAGTTTAGCCTGCTACTTAAGGCTCCACATAATTTGGCCTCAATGTAATGAATATGGGGAAAACTTCATTTGGTTTCATTTTTCTGTTAGAATACCGTAGCATTGTATTAGTTATCACTGTTTTTGTTTAGTGTTTTGAAGAAATAAAGGAACTTTTCCCCTTCAATACCTTTAATCCTGCAACTAATAACTTCGATGAGGTGATTTTAAATTCATGCAATCAGGGTGGCAAACACACTGAATTAAATGATGACTACCATGTTGGAGTTGTGCTCAAAAACAAGTTGAGGATTAGGAGTAAAGCTGTTTGGATCTAGATTTATTTACATCTTTTTATCTCTTTGAACCTCAGTTTTCTTACCTGTAAAAATGGAGGGGACCATCTGCCACTTCCACCCACCTTCGGAATATGATGCTTTTTAATCCTTGTCTCAACACAAACCCTATTTCAGTCAAACTGACTTACCTGTGCACTGCTATTCCTTTAAGTCTTGTTCCCTCCCGGAAATACCCCCTCTCTTGGAATGCCCTCCAGTTGCACTTGCCTAATGGAATGCTCCTCATCTTCCAAAGCCCAATTCAAGTTCTACAGATTCTCTCCATTTTTTCATTGTGACTTAAAGGAGCTCTTGGAATTAGTTTAACACCTATTATCTATATTAATGTCTTGGAAATTTTAAACATACTATATTATAGTGTTAGTTATTTTTATGAGTGTTTATTTGATCACTCCAACAAGACTGTAAGCTTCTTGAGGGCAGGACTATTATATATCTTTCTATTTTCTTACCAGTTTTCCTCATACAGTTGAGTAAGCAGTATATGCAAGGGACTGAGGGGAATATAAAGATAGATAAGATACGTGCTGTCTTCAAGGAGATTATCTAAATAGGAGACATAAAACTAATAAATAAATAAAATGCAAATTTGAGGGTGATGAATTTATAAAAAAGACATGCCTTGTTTCCAAGTCTTGACTTGTTGAAATTTCTCTGTTCTTTTAAAACCCAGTGTAGGTGTCAGTTATCAGTGAAATCTGTTTTCCAATATCAGAGGTGTGAATACTCACATTGGCCAGTTTAAGCTCATATCAACACAACCTGGTCATGAAGAACACAGGGTTTGTTGAGGAGCCCTATTCAGGCTGTTGTAAAGTATCTTGCCTAGCACAGAATATATATTCAATAAATAAGAATTTGTGGATTGATTGTTCTTTTGGAGAAAGATGAAGGAACTAAATGGAGTGGAGCTAATCTGACTTGATTTTTGCATCCTATTAAAATCTGTAAGAGATTGTTCAATTTCCCTTAACAATGAATGGAGGGTGGCAAATCCGAAGGGTTCTATATGTTACTTTGCTAGTATATCTGCATCTTGACCCCAATGTGGCTTTACATGACAGGAAAATTCCATGGTCTTGGTATGAATGGTCTGCCTGATGGGGGCTATGCAAGGGGCTTTTGCTGGAGTAATGTATGCTTGCTTTTGTCCCAAAGATGATGAGGGCCAACATTTGGCCCTTGGAACCTAACTCTAAAAAGTCTGCACTGGAGCCCTTTTGTATGGAGAACACATTTAGATGAATAATTCAGAAACTTTTCTTCCCCCTGTCCAGAACTTGACATTTACCCAATACTGTTACAGGATGATCATTTGTAACACTGACAGAGTAAGGAGACAAATCATCAGCTTTAGATTTAAAAAAAATAGAACTGGGTGTGTTTTGGGGTTGTGGGTGGGGGTGGGAACACTCAAAACACAAACTCTTTCATTCAGCAAAATTCTTTACTGTACAACTTGAACAGAAGAGAATAGAGAGGATCACTTTGGTGATAAATTGTTGGCTTAGTTTGTTGGTATCAACCCAGTGGAAGAGGCATCCTCTTGTTATTGTTGTTCTTCTGTAGTGTCTGACTTTTCATGACCCCATTTGGGGTTTTCTTGGCAAAGATATTAGAGTAGTTTGCCATTTGCTTCTCCAGTTCATTTTACAGAAGAGGAAACTAAGGCAGTGTTAAGTGACTTGACTGGAATTGCCGAGCTAGGATATGGCTGAGCCCTGATTTGAACTCATGAATATGAATCTTCCTGATTTTAAGCCAAGAGATTTATCCATCATGTAGCCTAGGAAGGAGTACAGATGGGGAAAATGAATAAGATCCAGGTGGAAAGATTCCATATTACAGTGTTTAGTGGTGAGGCAAATGACCAATTTAATAAAATGTCTGTTCCTTTCCATCCCCTCCACTTTTTGGTTTACTTTGTTTTTGATCCTTTGGTATAGGAACTCTCAGTAGAAAAACTTTCTTCACTGATACAAATTATCAATTTAGTCTTAGAAAGTTGCCTAGGCCTAGAGAGCTTCTGTTTCAATGTATTCTCCTCCAATACTGATCAACAGTTGTTACTGTTTCTATTTGTTTTCCCATACATTACTCCAATAAGAAGTCTAATAATTTGCTCATAATCATGAAGCTTTTATAAATCTGGTTAGGTTTTGAACTTAGGTCCTTCTCCACAGTGTCAGGCTGCTTCATTCATTACTTCAAACAAAATCCTATCCCTAGTGAATGTTACTTCCTTTTCTTCTCATTCTTTTCAATCTCATAATCAGTTAGGCTAT
This sequence comes from Myrmecobius fasciatus, assembly GCA_023553655.1. Classification (NCBI taxonomy): domain Eukaryota; kingdom Metazoa; phylum Chordata; class Mammalia; order Dasyuromorphia; family Myrmecobiidae; genus Myrmecobius; species Myrmecobius fasciatus. The sequence continues at coordinate 143,317 of JAJPUD010004415.1, read as the reverse complement.
CACCCTGTAATCACTTTGCTTCCGAAATATTTTTAGCTTAACCTGTACAATTGCTCAGAAGTCCTTTCATAATTCCTTTTTACTAAGAGACTGTGCAAACCTTTAAAGTCATCAGATTGCTTTCAAAGTCTCCCTAAAGGCCTCTGCCAACCCCCTCAAGCTTTTAAAGAAAACATGATTCCATTGAAGCAGACACACTTGAGAGGCCTTTATACTCATCTTAATACCCAAGCCAAGTCTATAGGCTTATAGGTTTAACATTTTCCTTTTTAGACAGGCCCTGTTGGGAAATCAGCATATATGGAGTGCCCATGGGTAAAGTCAATGGTTTGACCAGCATGGGTCACCATTTCAGTTCTAGGGAGTGTTGGCTGTTAAATTTAGGTCTGTTGAATTACTGACCTCCAGTTCCAGGATATTAAATGTCAAAGACACCACAATATTCTGGTCACAGACACAACTCTATGCTGTTGCTTCCCTGTGAAGCCTAGAGACACCTTGTTTCCTTCAAACCTAGCTCCTGTGCTCCTTAGATGTGAAGCATTTTGGTACCTTCTAAGTTTCAGTGCTTCTTTCACACTAAATTATTTGGGACATTATTTATTTTTCATATGCACTTACATACATTCATGTTGGCTTTTCTGAGAGTATGTAAACTGTTTTCTGGGCAGAGTGAATTTCATGTTTTTCTGTGGATCCCCTGTGCCTAGCATATAACATAATAATGTTTGTGGATTGCTTGGTTTGTTGATTGATCCACTAAAGAAAATCTCCTCACCAGTGAGATGGGAATGGGACTGCATAGATAAAAATAAATGCTTTCCATAAATCAGACATGCTTACAAAATGCTGGCATTAAACTCACCATTGTAGAGTATGTTGATTTCCATGGTGATCAGTGTTTCTACAGTTGAACTCCCACTTTCTAGGCCAAAGCTTCTTAAACCATGGGTTGTGATCCCATATGGGGTCACATAACTGGATGTGGGGGTCACAAAATTATGATTTGTTATTAATAAATATTTGATTTATATACCTATTTTATATACCCAGGAGTCAGGTAAAATTTTCTCAGATGAAAATGGCTTGTGAGTGGAAAAAGTTTAAGAAGCTTGTTCTAGGCTATAACGAATAGTTCACTTTTCAGAGTCTGGTTAAGTATTTCCTTTCCTTCTAGTGACACAAAAGTTTGTCTTTTAGTGATGAGATAAAGGAAAGGATTTTTAGATATAGCAAGTAAGCTTAACCAGATTGGATCAGTAGCCATCAGCTTTCAAGGTATAACATTGGAATTTCAGCAAAAGGGTGTTTCTGATCCTCTTTCCTTAGTGCTTAAAATGAATTTAACTGAAAGGAACAAAGTATTTTTTTATATTATTAGAAACAAGGTATCCAATTGAAATATTCTTAAATTAATAAATTGGTAAATTTTTTACTGAGATAATTACTTATATTATACAGTTTTCTAGATTGAAAGCTTCCCAAGAAAGAAATCTTTTATATATTTGTATGTTCCTGGAAGAAAGCCATAAGCAGTTTTGGGGGATCCCCTGTAATGGAGAGTGAATAAGACTCAGATAGCACAGGCAGATATGATTTGCATTGTAGGAAATTCATTAATGAGATACATTGAAGTTTAACATGTAAATATATGGATACTTAGACACACATGTAAACACACACAAGTTTTGGCCTCACTCTGCCAATCAAAACTACATTGATAAATGCCTTCAACTATGCTACTTGCTCCAAATTCCTCTAGAGTTCTAGGAGTTCTACTAATGGTATTGACCTAAGTGCCTATTTTAATGTATTCTCCCCCAATATCTATCATCAGTGATTACTGTCCCCATATAATAATAACAGTAATTTCCCAGGATCATCTAACTAGTTGTTAGTTCCTCAATTTAATTGATAAACAGTTAACATCCATTAGCTTTTACAAAGATATAGGAAAAAAAGAAATACAATCAAATTCCCTAAACCTGGGACATACTTTCTCCTCTACCACCCAAGTCTGGTGGAGAGTAGGCTGAAACTTAAAATGACTTTTACGAACATTCAACCCAGCAAATTCACTTCTGGATATTGCAAAACTGCTGGACAAATTTTGTTTGCAAGGATGACTTCCATGCCCATTCACTGCTGTATCTTCTTCCCTATGAACTGATTTGGAGACTATACATCTGGAGAACCCAAGAGTGGTGGGAGCTATCCTGAAGGAAATCCATATATACTCCTTGAACATCTGACTATGGAAGTCTATTGCTCAATAAACTGGTTGGCTCTCTATTGAATTTAGGGTTATATATTGTACAAACCCCTCTATTCGGCATGGAAGTCTTCAATCTAGCTTAAACCTACCTTTTTATACCTATTATAATGCTATTTCACTTTGTATATTCTATGGTCTATTCTTCTAGCTATTAGTCACACACAACATTCAAACTCCCTCCTCATACTTGCCTCTTAGAACACCTAATTTCCTTCAAGACAGCTCAGACTTTTATATGAAACCTTTGATTACTACTCTGATTTCTAGTTCTGTCTTATATAGAATGAATTATTTACAAAATAAATACAAGGCAAATTACCTTGTACTTAATTTGTAAATAATTCATTCTATATATACATTTCTCTAGATGGAATGTAAACCCCTTGAGGACAGGGACTGTTTCATTTTTCTCTTTGTAACTCTGGGGTCTTGCATGCTGGCTGGCATATTGCTGACAGATCAGTTGATGAATGACTAGTGGGTTCTCAGTAGACACATATCTCTACCCATCTTTTGCTCCATTTTTCTCCTCATGAACTGTGAAAGAATGTGGTCTGATGACTAGCTAAAGGCCAGTTGCTTAAGTCCTGGGAAATGCCTGTTGTTATATTTAAGTATATTTAATTACTTACCTCTATTCCCAGGATCTTAAATGACATCAACACCACAATGTTTTGACCCCTGAAACCACTATCTATTGTGTCTTCTTCTCAAGGCCCAATCTAAGTTTTTAGAGCTCAGTGACCCTGTTTTCCTGTTTTGTCAACAATATGCTTTATTTGGCAAAATAGCATTTATTAAAGACAAAAAGCCTTTAACAACCCTCTATATTTTTCTTCAGTAAGTGAAACTGGCTCTTACTACTTTGGTCAACTTAGTTGGTTAGAGCAGCTTTCTAATGAGACCCAAGGTCATAGATTTTATTCCTTTGCTAGCCAGCTAGCTTAGAATAGAGGGAAAACTTTGTTATATGGCCACAGACTGCCCCACCTTCCTTTTCCATTCCACTGCTATGTGAGGGCCTTGAGTCACAAAGAGAAAAGGATGATAAAGTATGAGTGGACAGGGCACCTTTATCTGCTGTACTGGAAATTTATCCCAAAGGGCGTACTTTATACATCGGGGCTAGAAGTGTCTTATGTATAAGAATAAGAACCAAAATAGCAGCTCACACTTATAAAGCACTCTGCAATCTTCAAAAATGCTTTCCTTATCAGAAGTAGATAAAGCAATTTCATTGTTCTTGTTTTACAGATGGGGAAACTGAGGCCCAGAAGAGTTTACATTGTTCTAGAATTAAATGCATATAAAAGCAAATCATTTCTTTTTTTCTTGCTTGCTTTGAAAAGCAAGATTTGATAATCTGTCACCAAAAAGAAACAATTTTAATTCCTTCACTGTTTTCTATAATATTTTTTTTTGAAGGAGTCACAAAATTATCAACTCAGCTTTATGGGGCCAGAGCAGAAGCAAATGTTTACTCTGCCAGTTGCCAATTCCTATAATTTCCACAGCAACTAGGCAGTCTTGCCATGCTGTTTACAAAGACCTAACACTGAAGAGCTGGGAAAAGTATTATATTCCTTTTCTGAGACTTCATTAATTTTTAACAAAGCCTGCAACTGAATCTGCACTCTTTTCCCAAGTAGAATTACTGGAGAGAGCAAACTCAACCACATGTGTCATGCTAAATAAGCAATATATACTGTGTGTTTCTGGGCACACTTGATAAATGCAAGATCCCTCAATTTACACAAAACCAAATGTGGTCACCTACGTTAAGTCTCCTAGCTTCCCAAGAAGATAATGTGAACATCCCCTAATTTTATTCTCCCTTTGTGAGCTAAGGTCAGTTCAGCTATAACTATATATATATATATATGTTTCCCCAAAGCATCACACTATGCAAAATCATTCAATAAAAAATATAAAGGGCTTATAGGTAAAAGGGGGTTAGTGGCACAAAACTTAGAAATATAGTCATTGGCAAGATACTGACAAAAAAAGAGAGAAACCTAATAAAAATTAAAGCGCCATTTTAATGCATGTTAAATAGTTAAGAAATATATAAATACTACAAAAAATAGTGGCAGCTTTGTAGCCTCCAGCTGCCGTTTGACCAGCTCCCTAGTTCCCATAGGATTATGTTGGCAAAGTGTCCCACAAGTTGAGCAGGCTGCAACTCTGGAGACTTTGGGGTTTTAACTCATGGAGAAAGGAGGTGGTGTCAGGGTATGCAGATAGTGGAAAGTTTGATAATACTTTGAAGTGGATTAGTTTGGGGATAATAGATAGGCAAGAGTCAATGATGGCTTTAATATGTCAAGCCTGAGTGACTGGGAAGTTAGTGGCATTACCAATAGAAATTGGGAAGTTAGGCAGAAATAGAGACTCAGAAGTTCAGTTTTGAACATATCAATTTGAAATAATGGAAGCGTATTCAAGGCCTACCCACATCTTCTGTAGATGAATTTTTTCCCTCCTTGACAAATATATGTGTATTCCTAAAACTGGAAATTGGGCACAAACATGAGAGGGAATAGTATGTAGTGTACTGTAGTGGAATCAATCAGTAAGCATTGTTTATGTTCTTACTATAACTCAGCTATTTTGCTATTTTTTGGACAAATGGTCTTTGAGTTCAAGTATCTTATATTCCATTTGGTAAAAGTAAAAAAAAAAAAAAAAAAACAATTGTAATAGTCTGCCCCATCAAGACTTAGTAAAGTTGAATGTTAGAAGTGGTAAAAATGGTCACTCACATGTAATAGGGAAGATTTTTCAGATAAAAGAAAAACCTTTTATACTTTAGAAAGAGTCTCAGTTTTGAATAGATCAATTACATATAAAAAGGTTAATAAAATAATGGATCAACTAGGTGAAGTGGTGGATAGAGAGCCAGGCTGACTCATCTTCATGAGTTTAAATCTAGTCTCAAATACTTATTAACTGGATGACTCTGAGTCAATTGACTCAGTTTTCCCATATGTAAAATGAGCTGGAGAAGGTGCCAAGAACACCCCAAATGAGGTCATAAAGAGTTGGAGAGGACTGACAATGACTGAACAACGATAAAAATTAAATGATAGTTTTTCCTCTAGGGCATAGACTTCATTCATATTCATCTGAATAAGATTTCAATAAAAGATAGTTGATAGGAATTGGTCCCTATAAGCAAGGATGAGTATCCAATGATTATTGAATAGGAGAGGCCAGACCTTTCCAGCCTTCTGCTTAGAGATGGCAAACCTGAGAATATCAAAATAGAGGAACTTTTACCAAGCCTGGCCTTTTTTGAAAGATCATAGTAGGACTGCAGTTGTAAAAAACATCACAATACTCTAATTTCAGATTAGTAAAGTATGGACATTGCTGAAGCATCGAGAGATATAAAACATTTAAGGTAAGAATGTTTCTTACATTTTAAAATACAATATAACTTTATTATTACTAAATACCTTTGCTAAAGAACTAACAGAATCTACTGGATAATTGTTGATCAAATTTTTTGTTCAGTTTTGATCTTTTCATTAGAAATAGGTGAAATACACCTATATCATTGAATATCCATCTTCTTCCCTGAAAGACAATGCTCATTTTAACTGGATAGCTTATTCTTGGCTATAATCCCAGTTCCTTTGCTTTTTGGAATATCAGATTCCAGGCCCTTTGATCCTTTATGGTGGAAGCTGATAGGTCCTGGGTGATCCTAATTGTGGCTCCTTGGTATTTAAATTGTTTCTTTCTGGTTGCATGCAATATCTTTTCTTTGGTACAATAGTTCTGAAATTTAGCCACGATATTCCTTGGGGATTTAATTTTCAGGTCTTTCAGGAGGTGATTGGTGAATTCTTTCAATGGCTATCTTATCTTTTGACTCTAAAATATCAGGGTAGTTTTATGATTTCCTGTAAGAAGTTGTCTAGGTTCTTTTTTTTTTCATCATGGCTTTCAGGAAGCCCAATAATCCTTAGATTGTCTCTCCTAGATCTATTTTCCAGGTTAGCTGTTTTTCCTAGGAGATATTTCATATTTTCTTCTATTTTTTCATTTTTAAAAAATTTTTATTTGACTGATTCTTGAAGTCTTATCGAGTCATTCACTTCCATTTGTCCAATTCTAATTTTTAGTGTATTATTTTCTTCAGTTACCATTTTTAGCTCCTTTTGCAATTGGCCAATTAAATTTTTTTTGTTCATTGCATTATTTTTCCATTCTTTTTTGCAATGATCTCATTTCATTTCCCCATATTTCTTCTAACTCTCTTTTGAGAGGAAGGTTAAAGGAGGTTACAGAGAGTCTTGTCTGCTTTCTGCCCTTTTGGCTCCACCCCTCTTTTTTTCCTCTACTGGATAATTGTTAAGTAGGAAACACACCAATGGGGGCTTGTAAGCTAAAGGTTAAGAAGATACCATGCGGATACTATTAGGACTCTGGGATATGGAGCAGTTGCCATTCTGGGGATTCAACTTGTCACTGATTGTATAGGTTGGGAGAATGATCCCAGGGAAAAATTAAGAACATCTCGGTTCCAAAGTTAGCTCTAACTCTTATTAGCTTCATGCAGTGAGAAAGTCACACCCTCTCTGAGCTTCAATTTATCTACAAAATAGGATTCTTATTTATGGTATCTATTTTACAGAATTCTTGTAAGGATGGTGTTACACTATATAATTCTATGTAAAAGAGAGTTGTTACTATAATTCCACTTTGAAGAAACCTTACCAACCAGTGGGTACAAAGTACTATAGAAGAAGAGAGAAATTTCTGATTCCTATATTCTTACTTAGCACATGAAAGGAGAAGAGAGAAAGAAGAGAAGGAAGTAAACCACATTGTTCCTCTTTTCTGTGGCAGGATGGGTATGGCATTTCCTTTCTTCAATATCAGGAAAACTACAACTTTTTTTCCTGAGAGTAAGAAACATTTTGAAGTACTTCAGGAGACTTTTGGAGAATCTTGAAACATTACTCATTCTATCTATAATGAGAATTGTAATTAGCATAAGAGAACATGATGATAAATTCTTGTGATGAAGAGGGGATATGATGTATTCATGCTAGTCAGAACTAAATCAACTTCCTAAGTACATAAACACTGCTCATGGGCAACATCATCTTCTAGAACTGAAAGATAACTTTTGAGCCCTAACTTTTGCTTTCCCTGACTCTGACTATTGGATATTTGATTTATCCTTTATCTTCATCTTTCAATCTAGAAAAATGGGTTTGTACTAATGAACTCTTTGGAGTTTCTGTCATTAATGACTTGAATGTCATTTGTGATTAAGAAGTAATAGATATTTTAGGTAAGTAAACAGATAGACTTTTTTTCCTGGCTCACTTAGACTTTTATTTATTTATTGTTTCCAGCAGAATTTGCTTTAGGTTTGAGTTTTTAGTCCAACTTCTTAAAGTGTGTCAGCAAGGAAATGCCATACCCATCCTGCCACAGAAAAAAGGAACAATGTGGTTTCTTTACTTCCTTCTCTTCTTTCTCTCCTCTCCTTTCATATGCTAAGTAAGAATATAGGAATCAGAAATTTCTCTCTTCTCTCTATAGTACTATGATCCAAGAAGGTTCTGAGAGACTCATAATGATAAATGTTATCCATCACCACAAGTGAGAGAACTGATAAACTCTGACTTCACAATGAAGTATAATTTTTTTCACTTTATTTTTCTTGCCTTTTTTTTGAAATATGGCTAATATGGAAATACGTTTTGCATTATTTCACATGTATAATCGATATAAAATTGCTTAGTTCCTTAATGGGTAGGGTGGGAGAGCTAAAAGAAGGAAAAGAATTTGGAACTCGAAATTTTAAAAAAGAATATTATAAATAATATTTTTTTAAAAATTGGAAGTTAGTTGTTTCCCTATAGACAAGTTAATAATTCATCTGCAAAATAAAGGGAATGTAAGCTCTGCCTAGAAGGTAGGGACTGGATTTAGTTTTGTCTTTAATTCTCCAGTACCTAACAGAGTAGCAGATACTTAATAAATGCTTATTGTATGTCCAGTGAATACACTTAGTTTTGCATATTTTCTGCCTGACTTGTGAGATGTTTGCTATTCCAGTCCTTAAATGACTCAAGAGGGAGCATTCTTCATATCCATGTGAAGGGATCACCTGCTTTTCTTAAATAATAATAATAATAAATAATGTTTCTTAAATGATAAAAACATTTTATTTAGAAATAAAACATTCAGTTCTCATATCATTCATTTGAGTTTCAGAAAAATAGACTCCTGTTTGTTTTGACTCTTTACCCTTGGGATCTGTTAGGGTTCTGAAGCAACAACAAAAAATACAACCTAACTCAATTATTCAACCTGTCAAATTAAGTACTCACTTTGTGTCAGAGAAGTATAGTGGATAGAGAATTGGTCCCCAAACCAAGAAGACTGGATTTAAGTCTCACATCTGACATGCACTGCCTGTATAAGCAGGGGTAAGTTATATATAACCTCCAGGCAACTCTTAAGATTATAAGTTACAGGGAAGGTACACATCTGCACAAGTGGAGGGAATTTCCTTCTAGGGATTTCTCTATTGTACAATAATGAATAGGTCCATCTGCTATCCCTATGTGCTAAACAATAGTGTCACAAAGGCAAAAATGAAATAGACCCTGCCCTCAAGAAACTGGTTAATAATATCAGGTGACAAAATTAACATTCCTCTTTACCTTGTAGCTTACCTGTGCTATGTTAAATTTATGTATGTATGTATGTATACCTACACACACAAATGCATGTAATATCTACAGATATAATAAGATTTGAACAGAATTTCTTTTTTTTTAGTTCTCAATTACATTTTTTTATATAAAGTTTTTTATTTACAAAACATATGAGTGACATTTCAACATTGACCTTTGCAAAAACTTTTTTTCCCCAAGCTTTTCCCCTCCTTCTCCCCACCCCCCACCCCTAGATGACAGGTAATCTAATACATGCTAAATAGAATAAATTATATGACAAATACAATACCTGTATACATATCTATACAGTTATCTTACTGCACAAGAAACATCAGATCTAGAAAGAGAAGAAGGAAAAAACAACCTAAGAAGGAAAACAAAATGCATGGAAATATTCACAGAAAGCGTTAAAATGCTGTGTGGTGGTTCACTCTCAGTTCCCACAGGCCTCTCTCTGGATGTATATGACTATCTTCATCGCAGAACAACTGGTTTGAATCACCTCATTGTTGAAGAGAACCATGTCCATCAAAATTGATCATCGTATAGTCTTGTTGCTGTGTATAATGTTCTCCTGGTTCTGCTGATTTCACTCAGCATCATGAACAGAATATTTCTAAAGAGAGAAAAATCAGAAGATGGGGAATGGGCTATAGTTAAGGGCATAATCTTTATTTTACCCATCCCTGTCTTTTGCTCACCAATAAAACTAGGGGAGTAGGTGGTAGTACACAGAAGTGGGGAAGGAGACTGGGTAATGCTGGAGCCTGATGTCACCCTCCAATCATCTTTATTCCCTATAACTTGCATTCCTCCCTCCAATTCCAACAAAACTACAACTGGCTTCTAGAGTGGCAAGACCACACCCAGTGCTGAAACATATTACACTGGCCCTTATAGAAGTGTAGTTCAAGAGTATAGGTCAGGGATGAGTGATTATCCCTGTCCACAAGGAGTTTACTTTGCAGAGGCCATAGAATCTCAGAGATGAAAGGAAACTCTTAGATACTTTGGCCAATTCCTTTATTTTAAGGATAGGGGCACCAAAGCTCATAGTGGACATAGTTAATGGAAGGACTGAGGCTAGAACCAAGACTGGGCAATCAATCAACCAGCATTTATTAAGCATTTATTATGTGCCAGGAATTATACTGTGATTATAAATACTAGAAACAGGAAGATAGTGCCAGCATTATAGAAAGAGCCCTGAATATGAAGAAGGTTAAAGTTCTCACACTATCACTTATTATCTGTGTAATGTTGGGCAGCAATGACAGCTGACATTGATATAGAACTTTTGGGTTTGCAAGTCATTTTATATATATATCAAATAATTTTTTTACAACATTTTAGCACTGCAGGTGTTATGCTTATTTTTCAGATGAGAAAACTGAGGATCAGATTAAAAGATTCATCTGTGGTCATACTCCAATAGTAGATTGTATTGGAATGGAGGAGGTATTTAAACCCACATTAAGTCTCTTCTTTTCATTATAACAAACTACCTCTCATGAGCTACACCTTCCCCTGCTCTGATGGGATTATGATCTTTAAAATGGGCTAACCCAGGTTGAAGGCAACCAGTAGACTTGAAACCCTTCAGTGAGTTAGGTGGGTGTCTACCCCAAACATGGGAACAATTCCTCTGGTGGAATGATAAGATGAGAACAATTTCTTCCAATGGCCATGAAGGCAGTAGAAGCAGATGTTGTGGAGCCTTAGTCACACATTGAAGACACCAAGGTCATCCACTACATCTCAAGCCATCTTCAGTTATCCTTACTTTTGTCCTGCCACTAGATCTCAAAGATTCTGGAAGAGAGAGGGAGACTGATGAACTTTTAAAAAAAATTAATAATAGTTTTTTATTTTTCAAAATACATGCAAAGGGTTTTCCACATTCACCCTTGCAAAACCTTGTATTCCAATTTTTTCTCCCTTCCTCCTTCCCTTCCCTCCCTCTCCTAGACAGCAAGTTATCTAGTATAGGTTAAACAAGTGCAGTTCTTCTAACCATATTTCCACCTTCATCATGCTGTACAAGAAAAATCAGATCCAAAGGAAAAAAAAAGCAAAAAAAGAAGCAAATAACAAAAAAGGTGAAAATACTATACTGTGATCCACATTTAGTTTCCATGGATGTGAAGGACTTTTTCTATCCATCACAAGCCTATTGGAATTGCATTGAATCACTTCATTATTGAAAAGAGAGTCTGATGACTTTGTGCAGCTCTGCCTCACTTAAATACAGTTCACCCAGATGTCAAGACACAGCCTGGGTAATATCATTTTCATCCTCTTCCAAAATCAAGAACAAAAACAAATTAATCCTACTATGCCACTATGATCCAAAGATATATATGCTGAAGATCTATGACTATTTTTGAAGCATGCCTCTTGACTCTGACAGGAATAAAAAGCTTGAGAGACAGAGTTTGGGGGTAATTAATAATTAACTTACAAATTAGGCTAGCTGATGATTAATAAATTGATGGTCAGTGATTTCTCGTGGAAATCAAAAACAAAACCATGGTGATCCCTGAATGCTTACATACTGTTGAGAAATAAAGGTGCCCTTATCAGGTAAAAATAAACCCTGATTAGCAAACAATTAACTAGGGGGTAGATATGTTAATGAGAAGATGGGCTAAAAGTCTTCATCTCCTCCAGCTGAGAATATAGCTTGATCAACAGACAATTACCTCTAGCAATCTAGATAGGAGAATACATCTCTACTCAGACCACTCTGGTTGATTTTCTGTTCATAAACTGGGTTCTCAAACCAATGGAGGGATACAATGGCATGGGCTTATTTCCCAAGAGCAAGAATTCACTTAGATTAGATCTTGTAGGTAAATAGAAGTAAGATCTTCTAATTGGGTGGGGCCTGCCAAAGTCAAGAAGCACGTTCCTAGAGAATTTGGTCAATTTTGTCTATCCTTCAGAGACTGACTTTCAAGGGCTCTTCCCCGAATAAGGAAATAGAAAAATTCCTACTCTAATACAATAATATAATTTTTAAAAAATCACTTTTCTCACCTCTTAGAAAAGAGGTGATAAACTCTTGGTACAAAATGAGAAATACATTGTTAGCCATGGCCAGTGCTGGTTTTGCTTAAGTGTACTACTTTGTTACAACATAGTGTTCTATTAGCACTAAGGGAGCCAGTGGGAAATTAGTGTTTTTTTAAAGGTCGCCAATAAAACATTTTTTAAAAAACAAGCTTCCTGTCACCATCTTTATTTTTCTTTCAGATATTGTGCTTATTGGGCTCTTTTTCTTCCCTTCTGGTATAGAAGGTCAATGTGGATAGAAATGTAGGCAGTCTATTTATAGATAAACAAAAGATCATTTCCCTAAGATGAGACATTTTGTTTGATGTTCACTCATAATTCCACTTGTCAAAATTCATTCTTTTAGAAGGAGTTCATTGAAATACCAGGAGGCCCACAGGAGAAGAGTAGGCAAGGGGAGATCCAGAATTGTGGTTTGCAAACTGTTCTATGGAAGCCTTGGGGGGGGGGGGCAAGAATCCTTGAAGAGAAAACAGGGTTCTTGGAGTTCATATTGGCCTCATATTTGCTTTGAGTTTGGGGTTCTAAGAGGTTACACATACAAGCATTTCCCAGCCTCCCAATGTTCAGAACACAACTGATTGGGGAGAATATTAATACTGCTTTTCTTAACTGTCTAGACATGGCTTCCTGGAAATAATGCCAACTGGTAAGTGGCTGGAGGGCAAAATCCAAATTAGCCTCCCTTTCCTCAGACTCCCTGAGCCATGATTTTTCCTAGGTCAAACTGTTGTCTAAGTGGAATTAATACTAATGAGTTGGAAGAGAATCACTAAGCTTGCTGCTAAGGAAAATAAATATATTCCCAGAGATTAAATGGCCCCTCTTTTTTTTTTTTTGAAAGAAAAGGATTCTATCCCTTTCTCATCTGTCTCCCCTTCTCCAAATAACTTTTTAGTTTTTGTTTGTTTATTTTCTAGAATCTATCTTTCTGACCTGAAGGTTAAATTGGCCCATATTGAAAAACAGGGAAATAGTGAATTCTAAACATACTGGTATCCCCCAATTAGGAACCTTGAAAGTGTTTCCTTAGCTCCATTGAGATGAAAGATTCCACATTGGAATCTTAAGACTAAGCCATTAGGAAATTGTGGTGACAAATTGTGTGATAAGTTATTCCTTGTGAACTCATGGTTCTCATCAGTTCCTGGTGCCTGCTGATTGAGGAGGTAAGAGCAGGCCTTCGGGGGTGACTGCCTCATTGGTCATCCATAAGATATTTTTCCTTTCATCTGCTTTTCCACTCCAGGAGCTCCAGACAGATTTGGAGTCCATAAGAGAAGCTCCCAGTCCGATTGCATTCCTAAGACCTGGAAGAAGAATATTTGTTTAGCTGAATTGGGGGTGAAGTAGTGGTTAGGGGGCTGTCTCCCGGGGCCTGTGAAGTTTTTACTCCCTTGGCTAGGAGGGTCAAATACCAAATTGGATTTCTTTGTCTTATACCTTATTGCTTTTAAAAATTTCCCTTGAAGAGACATGGGAGGATAGTCTTCCATGTATTTTGGGTGAATTGAAAACCAAACTTGTTGATGTCAGATCTGAGTTGGGACGTCATTGGGAAGAACAGAGATTCAGAGGAAGGGACTTGAGGCAGGGGGTAGTTAAAGGAATAAGGACAGATGGTAAATAAGAGACTGAAGTTGTGTTGGGGACATCCTGAAACAAGGAAGAGGAACCAAAGGCAGCCAGGAAGTTCTTAGGTTACTTTCTTGATAAGTTATGTTATCATCATTTAGGCGATAAGCTGTTGGATTGATTAATATGACCCCAACCCAACTTTCATCCTCTCTGACTGCTTTCCTTGGGAAAGTGGCACAGAATAGTAGGAGACTTGGTTCTAATCATAGATCTTTCTGGAGTGTCCTATTCCTTCCTCTGTATTTTGGAGAAGCTAAGTATTTTTCTGGGGTAAGGTAGAGGGAAGATGTTTATCACCAGGACAAAAGTAAATAGCCAATATACTTGAAAAGAAAAAGTAGCAGAAGACTTAATAAAAAAGAAACAATTCAAATTAAGCAAATATCTGATGGTGTGATTGTAGAGTGCTGAAAATAGGTGCTTAACAAGTGCTTTGTGATTCACTCAATATTTTGTGGATTCCTTTTAGGCAAAGACTATGCCTTATTTAGCTTTATATTTTCCACTATGACCTTATTTCATAGCAGTTTTTGTTTTAATGACTAGCTGCCTAAATGAATATATAAAAGTATGCTTTGACATGCTTATTCCTATTTAAGCATGGAAGACCAATTTACCTTAGAATTAGAAACTCCTTAAATTTATGGCCAGTTTATTTTGGAATTAGAATTAGTTTAAATTTATGTGGGACACTTAGGTGGTATAGTAGATAGATTTCCAGGCTTGGAGGCAGGAAGACCTGAATTAAAGACTAGGGCACTTTCCTCTGCTTGCCTTAGTTTCCTCATCCATAAAATAAGATGAAGAAGGAATGGCAAACTACTTCAGTATCTTTACCAAGAAAATCTCAGTTGGGATCATGAAGAATCAGCTATAACTGAAATGACTGAACAACAGTTTTATATCAAGATTTAAAGCACATACTTTCTTTCCATTTCAGGTGTGGAGGCAATATTATACAGTGGTTAGAGTACTGGGATTGGAATTAGGAAGGCTTGTTGCTCATAATCCCATTTTCCACACATATTTAAGAGTACTCCACCTTCACACTCACTCTGCACCTTGAACAAGTCACAACTTCCCTCTGTTGTTTAGGCAGATCCCTATGATTTATGAACTCATTCATAGATGGGAAATCACATATTTTTGTTGTATTTGTATTTAGGTGCATTTGTGGGTAGACACCAATCAATTTGGATTTTTTTGTTGTTTTGTTTTGTTTTGTTTTTACTGCTACAGCTAAGAATAACAATGCTCTCCATTTATAGCCCTTGCTATGTAGCTGGTTATTACATGTATTTAGAGCAAAAGAGCAAATCCTGATTTTCCTCTCCCCAATTTAATACCATTCTATAAAAGTCTGATATAGCATAATAAACCTATTAATTATTATAGTACACCTGCCCCAGGACTCAATCTGATCAATCAACTGACAAATATTTATTAAGCTCCTACTGTGTGCCAGATGCTATATATGTTGTAAGGGATCAAAGTCAAAGAAAGACAGTCCTGCCTCCAATGTGCTTATAGTCTTCTGATAAGGGTTTTTTTTCCCCCAATACACTACTCAAAAGAAATCATTTCCAATAAGGCCATGAAGATTTCCCCTTTATATAGGAACTCAGTTGGACAGTAAAGACAGGTTTCTAATGGCACTTCTTGAGTAAAAGGGCTGTGGAGTTTCCCTCTGGGTCAAGTGTTGGGAACTTGAGCCCATTTGTAACTCAACAGATGCCTCTCCAATTCTCATGATTTTGTGGTTTAGATATTACATGTAATGCATATTCCCCAGCACTTTTTCTTCTGGCTTCCAAATACCCATTTATTTTAAAGGGAAATGGAATCTGTATGTTTCTGATTCATTTACACTTAGCTCATTAGCGTTTTTTTGTAAGAGCCAGCTGACATCCAAAAAGCTTTTGGAGCCTCTTTTTAAAAGTTGTGTTTTCCAAATGAAAAAAAAAATGTCTTTTTCTTTAAAATCTATATATCGATGCATGTTTAAAATATAGAATATGTTTATTTTAAATACTTTCATATTTTAGAAGATATATATATATATGTGTATGTATACATGTATATATATATATATATATATACACATAACTTTTTTCATACTAACTACAAAATACACCAAGTTTCAGCTTGATTTGAAACATAAACCTCACAAGGTCAAACTTATCAAACAATGTCCAAACTTATCATAATATGTTTTTTATATTATCTGTTTGAAAGCCAGTTGAAATCAATTGACCTACTCTTTTTTGAAATGGTTTCATTTTCAAAGGAGCCACAAGATGCTTTGGTTTCCTATCACTGCCTTGTCAGAGCATGAGATTTTTTTCAGAGGCAATCAGATCATCAGTTGACTGAAATGTAAGTATGAAGATTTTAACTGTATATTTTCAGGTTGCTGGCTTTCCACTGACCCTGTATTCATTTGATTTGGTGGAGAATTTTAGTGGAAATTGGTTAGCTCTTTGGTTCATAAAGACAGACTTTGGAAATTATATATAATCACTTAAAACTGTACTCAACCAGAGGAAAAACAGAAAGGATGAATTTACTCTAACTTAGGAGGATTTCCCAGATATTTCTAATGAAAAGGGGCACAAGTTCTACAGCTCCAAATGTATCATTTTACCCACTGAGCCTTGATAGTAAACAGAAGGCCAGTACAATGCAGTTTACTTTCCATCGTATGATCATTGCTTTGGTCAGCTACTTCTGGTCAATAACTGCACTGCTCAGACTCTTTCATGGTTCAGGAGGGAATTTTCAGTCTGCTTTCTGGGGGAAACTGAGGAGATGAAAACAAACAAAGAAGCAATTTTCTCATGTTTAACAGCCACTCCATTTTCTAAGCCTTTTAAGTTAAGTGTATTTGTGTTTTTAGGAGATTTTAGGGCCGGATGCAGCCAATCTCAGTTTTGTAGCATGAGAGGAAAACAAAACAAACAATCTCCCCTCCCCCAATCCTCTTTTGTTGTTTAATGCAAGCCTAAAGCAAGAAAAGTGCAGCTTTAAGTTTGCATTAGTGATGCTAACTGCTATTTATATGGTGCTTTTAAAAAGAGGCAGAATGGCTTGTTGGATGGAGAACTGACTTCAGTCAGGAAGATTCTGGATCCATTTATATATACATTGCCTCTGATCCTTACTAGTTGTATCATCCTCAGTAAATCACTTAAACTTTCAGTACTCTGGATTAATCTAAGAATATGAGCTGGAGAGAAGGTACTAACCTTCATTGGTATAGAAAACCTCTTCTTGGTGAGTTCCTAATATCAGTGAAGTGACCAATACAATTCCCATTCCATGAACCTTATCTCATTTGTTCTTCACAACTGTGAGACCACAGACATTATTTATATTTTTACAGATAAGGAAACCGAGGCTAAACCAAAGTGTGAACCCAGGGCCTCCCACTCTATATCTGACAGTTCTTTCATAATTAGAATATAGCCTCCCATCAAGGAACAATGCAGATGGTACTGGCTGGCTGGTTGGATTTTCTGAATCCTAGCAAACTCCATGTGACAGTGGACATTTCCAGAACAGCAAGAGATGTTTCCCTTTCCATAAGAATAGCAGTAAATTTGTCTTTGAGCATGAATATTTCATATTATCCAAGGTTAGTTGTTTTAATTTCACCTTAAAGATTCCCTTCTCCTTCAAACTAGAACCATTCCCAATAAGATCAGGAGTGAAACAAGGCTGCCCACTGTCACCATTATTATTTAATATTGTCTTAGAAATGTTAGCTTTGGCAGTAAGAGAAGAAAAAGAGATTAAAGGAATTAGAGTAGGTAATGAGGAAACCCAATTATCACTCTTTGCAGATGATATGATGATATACGTAGAGAACCCTAAAGACTCAACTAAAAAACTACTAGAAACAATCACAACTTTAGCAAAGTGGCAGGATACAAAATAAATCCACATAAATCATCAGCATTTTTATATATTACCAATAAAGTTCAGCAGCAAGAGATACAAAAAGAAATTCCATTCAAAATAACTGTTGATAGTATAAAATATTTGGGAATTTATCTGCC